>JAVKPL010006888.1:120000-274131 GCA_032173675.1 Gastrolobium villosum
TGAAAATGCTCATCCAATGTTTCAATAATACACCTTGATTGCTGTTTGTATAGAAGAAAAAAGAAAACAGCAAGATTTGGGATTTTCTAAAATAAATCACCAGACCACTAACAATGAACAATTGATTACAGTAACAAATAGAATACTGCTTAATCCCTAGACATTATACATAGATTAAATCCACCAATTTCAATTTTCTGACTTGTTTTCTGCTCCTCTTTTCATTTTCCAAACAAAAGAAAAGAGAAGCAATTATTCCACAGGAAATCCATACAGACTTCCAAACAACCGCAGAAGCTGCCAACAAAACAAAGCTCTATTCTAATATTGCTGAAGAGATTATTAAATGTTGAAAGAACGACTATTTTTTCATACTTGATAATGAGGCAGTAGGCCATAATTGGCTGGTCCCGCAAATTCCCAATTAACTATGTGCCTGCAGGAACCAAATTTTACAGTTAGTTGGCATCAAAACTCCCGGTTAAAGCACTTTCACTTTGTACTCACGGCCTCCAAATTTGTTTTATCCTCAAAACCTGCCTACCCAAGCTGCAATGCCCCATTATATAAACTAAAGGATACTAGACGACATGAGGCAGTCTGAAACACTCATAACTGCTTGAGATTTTCTCAGGTAGACATGACATGTCGAGATTATGCTGTAGACCAATACGAATATCCATCGGTTTGACAAAGTCTATATAGTGAAAACCAAATTTAATAATGCCAAAACACTCTATTGTCTAAGTGAGCAAAGTCTCCAGTTTATATGAGAAATTTCCTAAATGCTCTCTACACCCACTTTTTTTTCTTTTTTGGTTAAATTCTCTATTCCTTGTTTTAGTGAATTCTCTATACTGCTTTTTAAGTAACTACCATTAACATTTCACACACCAATATCATCAAGCGGCTCAATGAAGAAGCAATTTTCTGGCACTCCTTCATCAACTCCACCATCATAGCTTCTACTAATTTAAGTGATGTCAATGTGGAAAGGGCAGTATTGCTGTATACTGTGCTGGGAGATTACAATCTGCATATTGGGGCTATTCTGTCTGATAGAATAGCCCACATCATTACTCATGGGAGGTTAGATTTTAGTCTGGCTCACTGCTCCCTCATTGAGCAGCTTTGCATACAAGCAGGGGTAGAAATACCAGATGATGAGCCCAGAGATGTAAAGACAAAAGCAGATCTAACACAACATCAGTATAATGAAATGCAGAAGGAGTCCAGAAGGCAAGCTATCTGGAAAGCATCTGGCGGTGCTGTTCCACCACCTGCCCCAGTCTCAGCACCATCTACATCTACTGACTCTCAGTTGCTCCAACAGTTACTAGTTCAGAACAACTACATGTAGAGCATGTTGGAGCGACTGTGCTTGGATAGGGGAATTGACACGGCTGGATTAATGGGTCAAGTTCCACCTGGTACACAAGCGGGTCCATCTATGCCTTCCACTACTGCAGATGATGATACCCTCGGTGATTTTGAGGCTGATGAGTTTATGGATGACATCTGAGTTTACTCCTCCAGTGTCATTTAATGCATTTTGTTTAATTTTCTTGAAACAATTTAGTTTTACATTTTGAAAAAAGGGTTGAACAAAGTTAAGGTTGCTGGAATTTTAAATTGGTTTAAATTTTCTTGATTATTTTGCTTTGGATATTAACAATTATGTGTGTACTCCATCTGACAGCCTACGCTATAATCTAGATTAGTTTGTTGCTGAGGACAGCAACATTCTAAATCTGGGAATTATCGCATTATCGCATACATGCTGAATGCAAGATTGCAAGGTTGATGAATATGGTGTTTGTATAGGCAATTTCTGTCAACTAGTATGTCTGAAATTCTAAGCTTGAATGATTAATAAATGCCTAAATGATTATTTTGGAAATCTAGTTTGACATCATAGCTAGTGAGTTTTTGTGCCCAAACACTTAATTTATTCTGAGAGACCTCACTGTGATAGCATTCTAGAACTTGCTCTATTTCTCTGAGATGCATGCATTGATTGAAATGATAAAGGCAAATTTTATTCTGTTAGCCATGGCCAAATAACCCACCTATATGAATTTTTCCATTGCTAACCCCTTTTGAGCTTGAGCCTTTTTGTTCATAATTCCTGTTGATTGCTTAGCCATATTCCTATTGTCTTACCTTAATTAAGATTGAATCACTGATGTTTTGAAATGGAACAAAGAAATTGAGGTAAGCTCCATAGAGGTCAATGTAAAGAAAAAGGAAAAAGCGAAAGGAAAAGGGTGAATGTAAAGAAAATGTGGCTGAAAGGAATTAATTCCCGAAATTCTGTGGGAATGTTAGTGGAGCAAAACAAATGAGTTGAAGGTGTTAAAAATGAAAAACTATCAATTTTTCAATCTCATTGTTACTTAAGCTACTATCCATAAAATCCTACCTTAGCCTAAGCCAAGTTACAACCTATGATGTCCTTTTGATCAATTGTGCATGTGTTAATGTTCCTCATCTTTAGAAACTTAAGAATATGAGCAAGTTTATGATAATGTTGTTACTGTGATAGATTGAGTGATTGTCATTTCCCCAAACACTTGAGTATTGAGCATTACTTGATTATCTGGGTGAGGGGTGTGCAAATTAGATTCTAATCTTTTCATGAAAGGCATTATTAAAAATTCTTCGCATTGATTCAAGCATGCTTAGTATGATGTTCTGTTGGCTGTACAATGTTATGTTGGATTAATCTGTTTCCTGGATTTAGTCTTGTACATTGCTAGGGACAGCAAAGTTCAAATCTGGGAATTATTTGATATGCGATCAGCATATAGGAAATTACAAGGCAAAAAGAAGAAGAAAATGATTCAATCAATGCAAGAAAGGCAGAGAAAAAGAGTAAAAACATCCAAAGTCTGAATATCAGGGAAGATACACAAAAGAAGGCAAAAACATTGCAAAAGAGACCTAGGTTCCCACGCTCTGAGCGCGGGGATAGCGCTCTGAGCATGGAACAAGAAAAATTGGCAGAAGATCCCGCGCTGAGAGCGCGAGATCCGCGCCATCAGCGCGGGAGAAGGAAAATTGGCAGAAAGTACCGCGCTCACAACGCGGGAATGGCGCTGTGAGCGCGGGAAGCGCGAAAAGATGAGAATTCAAATTCACAAATTAGGTCAAAAGTCTCTTATAAAAAGAGACTCAACCTTTGAAGGAGAAAACATCTGAGAATACACCACAAAACCTAGAGGAGCAGATCCGGCTGAAGGAAGAAGGCGTTCTTCGTGTTCGTCGTTCCTTTCTTGTACTTTTCTTCTATTTTATTTTCAGTTCATGTTGAAATCATATCAGCGATCATGATGTTGATTGGCTAGATCTATTTCTGTAGTCAGGGGCATGATCCCTTTGTGAACAATTGTTACAAGGATTGAATCATTATATGTATTGATTTTAATATATTTCATCTTTATCTTGCGCGTATTGATATTATTTCTGTTAGATCTGATCAACCTAATAGGGAATGATAGTCTGGGGATCAGGGTTCGCAATAGGAATATTGGAAAACTGATCCTGAAAGGGGATAAAGATGACTCTCCGTGCATGTTCTAGGGATAGACTTGTATGGATTGCAGTCGTGGGATTTATCTACATAATGCTTATTTTCAGGCGGGATTACTAAGGGATTAGGGTTCCAATTGAAGTAAAGGGTTAGATCACCAAGGGATTGGGATCTAACTAATTATTTCTAAAAAGATGATAATTTGTCTGAGTTGTTAAATTCAAGAAGTATTATGAATCAATCCAAAGTAAAATTGGGAACAATTGGTGAATGTACCCTGGCTACAGTTTTCTTCATCACTTCTTCTACAAAAACATTTCTTCATTTATTTTAAGTCTTTTTCAAAAAAAACCTACAAACAAGTTTTTACATTTTTAGTTACTATAGTGTGGAAACACAAATCAATTAATCTAAATTAAGAGGACTGGTTATAGTAGTAATTGTTTTCCAATCCCTGTGGAGACGATCTTATTTATCACTTTATTACTTGGAACGATCGGTGCACTTGCCGAGATCGCAACATGTTCGGTACTCCATTTGTTAGACATATCCGTCGATTATCATGATAATGAACACCTACTCCAGCTCAGCATTGACAAGCTTGTGCTTGTGCATCAGGATATGCTGCTCTTGGAGAACCAAATTCCCTACCTAGTGCTCAAGCAGTTATGCGGAGACGATGAAGCCAGGCTAAAGAAATGCATGCGCAATTTCCTTCTAATTCATGGTATTGTTAAACAAGAAGACGAGGAGGACGTAGTTGGGGGAGGCGTTGCCGGAGCAGAGTGTAATAGTTGAAATAAAAGTCAAGGACACCCCGATTCATCTTTTAGACTATTTGAGGATGGTCCTCGTGGAAAGGGACAAAGGTCAATTGCATAGAGAAATGATGATATTGAACGCCGTTCGATACAAAGAAGTCACATCCCAGCTGCGGAGATCCCTCCACCCCATATTCCCAGAAAATACAGGATCGGGACCATACGGCAGCTGAAGGCAGCGGGGATTCGAATTGTAAAAGGCAGAGATACCTCTTTCAGTCCCTTCTTCAATGAACTTCCTGAATTCACAGTGGATGGCTCAACACTCAAGAGCTCTTATTTTCTACAACCTCATTGCATTATAAATGTGTCCAGGTTTTCGTAACCACTAATTAGGTATGGCAATATGGGTCAACCCGACACATTTTGGACTCATACATTATTTGACACTGACAAGATCCATTTTGTAAACGGGTCACAAAACACGAATCCTGACACGACTCGCAGCGGGTCACGTGTCGACATGACACGACACGACCCGCAAAATTTAAAATTTTAAAAAAATTATGAGATTTTTTGAAAAATAAATAAATTAAAAACAATAAGAAAATTTTAAAAAAATAAAAATAGATTAGCTTCTGTTTTTTGAGATTTTTAATTCCTTCTATTCTTTTCTATATTGAACAATGACTTTATATATCAATATATAAATGAATAAAAATAATAATATAATAAATTATTTAATTGAAAATTTAAAAAATGACACTATGCGGGTTGACACGTTGACACGACACGAAAATAAACGGATCACAATTACACAACCTGTAATGACCCGCGGGTTGACACGACACCACACGCATTTTGTCGTTGGGTCAATCCGCGGATCAAAACCTTTATTGCCACCCCTACTACTAAGAGCTGATCACCTCACATATGGTCTTCCTTAGCTCTCTCATTGACCACCTAGAGGACGTGAAGGAGCTCAGAAATGCTCTCATTCTTCGCAACGAAAATAAAATACCAGGAACCCCTTAGGAGAAGTTACTACCAGTGTATCAGTTACCACCATTGAACCACTCTATGTACGCAACCTTCCCTGCAAAACTAGTTCTCCGAACCTCTTAGTAGTAACAAATCGGTAAAATCATAGTGTCTTTTGAGAAATTAAAGATACATACATACAATCTACTCATCCAAAGAACGATGAAACAAAACCCATGTCAGGAATAAAAATTGATTTAGAAACTCAATAGGTAAAAAATCCAACAATTTCAACTTCACGGAAAAACAGGAGATTCACATTCAAGCTCTGAAATTATTCAGATGTAACTTAAAAGTTCACATTATATATCACTCACATATTGATGCACATATGTTTTACACCTTATCAAGCATATAGAATAGTAGTAAATAAATAGGTGATGTTAACCTCCTTTAGGGTGGAAGGTATACCAAGTCTGGATGAAGCTGAGAACAAGAGCGAACGTGGCAGCCAACAAGGCAATAACGGTCCAAGGTGATCTGAAATAGTTATTGTAAGCCTCTGCTATCCAGCCCAAGACTCTGATCTTGCCACGCCTGAACTCAAAATGATAATCAATCTGGTCTCTGATGTGAGCAAATGTGGGGGTTTCAGGTACCAATAAAAAGTCCATCTGATTATCCAAATAAACAAGACTTTGGATAATTAATTAATTAGTTGGTCGAAGTCAGCAGCAATTATTTTAAATAAACAAGCGAAGGTTTGATTGGTGTGCTGACGAAGATACATTGCTGTCCATTTAACCTTGTATTCCTGTCCTAGCCACCGGGTCTCTTTTCCATGGAATGCACCAAATGAAATGAACTTAGTCTTGTAGAATTTTTCGTCTACTAATCCCTTCATATAATTTGGAAACCGTTCTATCTTGGGCATGGAACCAACAACGTCTGTCTTAAGTAAATCTTCCGGTTTATTTAGCATGTCTAACTTCTCATCCCACGACGTCATTTTTCTGATTCGAGAGCGAGTATGCCGGGATAGATCAAAAATATCTTGTGAACGAAATGGAGAGATGGAAGAATATCTTGTGAGCAAAAATATTACGTGCATCTTAGTCTTGTGAACAACGTGCTCGGTAGTTATGTGCATTTACTTTTTTATTTAATAAGAGAAAAATTATATACAATTTTTGTTTTAAGATATAGTTCTAAGAGGTTGTAAGCATAACCTACCTCATTTAAAAATGTCAAAGTAAAACTTAACTCTTTATACTATGTAACTGTTGGGAATGGTACGAGAGAGCCCATAACCTTTGCAAAGGATTTACTCACCGATAGACCAAATGAGAAATCACAATAAGGATTTAATTCACATTTTGACCCAAAACCTTAAGGCTGTAGGTAGGGGTGTCAATATAGGTTATGACACGAGGGTCGATCCGCGACACGACACGAAAATTCGAGTTCGGGTTGACCCGTAAAAGAATTCGTGTCGTATTCGTGTTAGGAAAAAATGACACGTGAAAAATTCGTGTCGTGTTGAGGTATTCGTGTTCGTGTCAACCCATATTTTTTTTAATTATTTTATTTTATTTTTATTTTTATTATTATTTTTTATTTTATTTTTAATTTTGAACTATTTTTTGAATTTTTTTGTCTATTACCGTTTTGATCCCTATTTTGCGTGTTATTCTTGTCGTGTCGTGTCAACCCGCAAAAAATCTGTGTCGTGTCAGTGTTGAAGATTTTGATTTGAATAAAAATTTGTATCGTGTTAGTGTATTCGTGTCGTGTCAAATTCGTGTGTGTCAACCTGTTTTAACACCCCTAGCTATAGGTTTATGGATCTTTTGCACTTATATGATCATCACTTGGTCTATGTCTAGTCTATGTGGGGCTTATTTCACCACTACTCGCTCGCACTTGATTGTTTCCAACACTAATACGATACAAATAAGGGTAAAGTGTGTATCTTTTTGAATGATATAAAGTTATGTCATTTTAAGATAGAGAGATAGATAAAGGAGGAGATATAGTTGATAAAAAAAATAAAGGTGTGAGTCTCACCTCTTTGTGAGAGTGAAAGAATATAAGTTGTGTTATTTTAAAGGATAAACACTTTTCCCTACAAATAATGAGGGATAATTATAAATATTTTATTTTGACCAGGTTTGTTTTTATGTTATTTTATTTATTTTTAAATTATTATTTTATTTATTCATTAAAAAAACCATCGTTAGCTCTTTCTTATTTTGGATTGCTCGCACCTGGTAGATTAATAATGGATTTTATTAATGTCTTGTTAAAGGAGATAAATTATATCACGTCATAGAAATAAATTTATAGACTCTATTATGTGAAAAAAAAATTAAAGAAAGAAAGAGATGACATAATTATTGAAAGATGTATAATATGAGAATAATTTTTTCCATTAATAATAATCATTATAGGCAAACAAAAACCGTTCGGGGTTCGCTGCAAGTCAAAGCAAATAAAAGCCACGAGTACGACTAGACAGTCACAAAGGACAATTGTTGAACATATCCAAGGCAAATGTGGGGCCTTTTGACCTGATAGATGCAATTTTTTAATTTTTTCATCTTTTTAGTTCGTTGCTTTCTTGCCAAACTAATGCCCGAAGACACGCATTAGATAGGTACGCGGATACTTCGCGCACCTGGTGTCTTTAATAGAAACACACACATATTCACCGCGTGAGTAGAAGCGTACACTGCACCACCGGTTTTGGTCGCGCAAAATCCAGGTCCGCGTCTTTGACAAAATGTAAAAGCGCCTCTGTACTTCTTTGACATGTTAACGTCCAATCAGCGTCCGAAACACGTTTCTGCACACACCACGTTCCATAGGGGTAGACTCCTACTCTATGGCATATACAGAAGGAATACCGCAGATATAGACACAAAAACATAAGGATATGACTGGTGTTATACATTTTGGTTTAACACATGGAACATGCTCCTTAATCGAATTTTATAAATAAATAAATTATTCAATCAAAATAATGTGCATCCTCCACATAGAAGATATTTAGTATGATAGGATCACCCAATAATCTGGTGCTCCCTCTCACAATATGAATTTTTTCTTTTACTTTTTATCCCTATTATTTTTCTTATTTTTTTAATTTTGCGCTTTCATTTACATTAAGGGACCACCTAAAAAATGGTGATCCCAAACCACAATAAATTCTCTCCTCCATAGCAAGCTGAGCTAATAGTTACACAAATCCTTTTTTTTTTTCACAGCAACAAATAATTACTCTTCAAATGACAGCAGAAATTATTCAAACCAATGGCATTATGATGCGTTAATGTCACATCTGCGTCCCAAACGCGGTTCTGCACATGTCGCGTCCATACGCGTTATATACGAAACCGTGTCTATATTTGTTTGCTTGATTTGGTAACTCCCGTTCGTTTGGTCTTTCCCTCTTCCATTTCTCATTTGGTGTGGTCCTTTTCCTCTCCCATTGGAGGTGCTTCAGGCCTAAGTTTTTTCTCAATAAAGGAGGTCTTCAAGAAAAATCAGGCAGCATTTGTGGTTGAAGTGAGTTTTTTATTATCCTTTATTTATTTTATTTTAATATTATTGAAACTTTAAGGTAGCCCCACGTCGGACTTGATAAGCACTAAGTTAGGGACCAAACTTAACATGCTTTTTGTCGTTTTATATGAAGTCCCTCGTGTTTATGGAAAAAATATTTATCCTATTAAATAACAGTTAGGGACCAATTTTTACATGCTTCTCTGTCCTTTATTTTTATGACATAATTTTATATTCTTTAAAATAACACACACTCGTGTTTATTTGTTTCCTTGTATGACTGATTGCATGAGTAGGATGATATGAAACTAGCAACTTTTCCACTTGCACATGAAAGAGAACTTGTCTCTCTGTTTTATGATTTGCCATCTTTTTTCCTTTTTGTAAAAGAATTGAAATTTATTTATTTTACTTATTCCAAGTTTCTGTATTTCATTTTTGGGGTTTGCATTTGTTATTTATCATTTAATGACACAACAAACTTTTCTATACACACAATATTTTGTGGGGCCCAATATTTTTAAAGAAAAAAAGAAAATCATGGCACGCAAAATGAATCTCTATAACATTAAACAATCACTTTTTCTATAATATAATTCTTATAAAACCCTTCATTTTTTGTCCAAACTTGTTTCTGATTCTATCATCAACATCTTTAGATTCCAAAAAAAATAAATAAAAAAGTATGTATAGTTAGAGAAAATAAAGAATTTACTCATTGAGGATAGGGGTTTTGACACGTGTCCTGACATTGATTGGATAGGGTCTGACCTATTTGACACGTAATTCTCTTTACCGGGCAGCGAATTATATGTCCAACAGCATTGTGCCACATTAGCATACATAATTTGCTACACACTGATGAATTATGTGTGCTTTAATACGTGTCTCATTGTTGACTAGGCAGGGCTGACATCTTAACCACATAATCATTACACTACACTGTGTAGTGAATTACATGGCCAATTGAGACATGTAATATCAGTACACATAATTTACTACATAGTATAACGAATTAACGACACGTGGTATTTGGAAAAAAATTATTGTTGACATGAGATAAATAATTTGCTCAACAATAATACAATGGTCAGTGTTCTCTCGATGTCCTGTGTTTTTTTCTTCTTTTTTTTCTTTTGATGGTGATCTCACATTCCTAAAAGAGAGTGCTCTCCTTTTCAACTATGCTCCCAATCATCTCTGAAGCTTTCAAAGAAAAAGAAAAAGACGCAGGGAGCGTCCTTTTTCAACTTAACTTTAATGCCTACCATCACTTTACTTGTAATAAGGGTGGGTGTGCCTCATGTTGAGTAGTTAAAGTAAAATTACTCGAACTAAACCAAATTAACCCAATAGACTCGTGATGATTGGTTCCAGACAGATTGCTGTATATATTAATATACTTTGACCTCAAAAATTAAAAATTAAAAAATAAATAAAAAAGGCCATACGCACCAGTCAAACTTACAGATGATTGACCATTTTTTATTTTTTAAATGTCAAGTTGAAAAAAAAAAAATTTATCTTGATCCAACTACGCAAAGACTAACCCAATTAAAATAAGCAACCTAGCCTAAAAAAATCCTCAATTAAAAGTAGGAGTTGTTAAGTGGGGAAACTAAGACATCATTTGATTTTAGTTGTAGAAAATAGTTTTCTATTTTTGAAAACTAAACGACAAAATAGGAGTTGTTTGGATTCTCATTTTTTTATCATACATTAATTTAAAAGTTTGATTGGCAAACTTTACTTTTAGAATGAAAAATCAATAATATATTGGATTGTATTGAATTTAATATAAATAGCATAAGTTTAGATTCATTTTTTTGAGAATATTAAATATAATATACACTACTTAAATTAAAAATATTATTTAATATCAAAAGAGGGATATTTTTTGTTAACGTGTCGGAGTATCGTGTCGTATCGTGTCACGTGTCCCGTGTCGGTGTCCGTGCTACATAGTTTGATTGGCAAACTTTACTTTTAGAATGAAAAATCAATAATACATTGGATTGGTTGAGCATAATAAAAGAGAGGGATATGTTATTCTGCTTACTTTTATTTTGTCTATTTTGATCTATTACTCTTAACACTGTTAGATTATAATTTCATTGAATGATAAAGATTTATAGTGTAAAATATTTGTTTTTCCTTTTTTTTTTTTTCTGTGGCTTCCACACGCTTTCTTTTTACCGGGAGTCCTCCTCCTCTTGCTTTCCTTTGAAAAGAGTTTTAAAGGACTTTTATCCACACAAAAATGAGTTTTAAAAGATTTCTTCACGCTGTTTCTTGGGGAAAAAGAAAATGAACAATAATGGACGTAAGCAGGGTTGGGCTATGGGCTACGCTATTTTTCTCAACACAATCGTTCTTAGTCAAAGTTCAACGGGCCCATTAATATATATTTTTCTCTTGTCTTTTTTTTTATTTTTTTAAAAAAAACAAAAGAAAAATGTTCCGACATTTGTCTTACATGTTTTCAACATTTCTCCTTTGCGACCGGTTGTACTGAAATATTTTTTATGTTCTAATACCATTTAATAATTTGGTGCTCCCTCTCACAACATCAATTTTTTCTTTTCCTTATTATCCTTGTTATTTCTTCTTTTTTCTACTTTTACCCTTTCATTTACATCAAGGGACCACCAAAAAATGGTGGTCTCGGAACACAATAAATAATTTACAACTTGTACCTTCATTTGCTTTTAATTACAGCGGAGGCGTTGAACGGTTTAGGCTAACTACAATTATGTTTGGCGTGTTTTTTAAAGTTAAAAGGAAAAAAGCATAATAGCTATTTACAAAAAAAAAAAAAAAAAGCTAGAAAATAAAATTTAAAATTATTTGTATCTATATAAAAAAATTGGTTCCGTAAATAAATAAGAAATCATTTGAAGGATGAAAATTAAGTGCAATTGATAAATTTAGATAATAAGAAAATTTAAGTTTGAAAATTAAGTGTAATGAATATTTGATGCCAAAGATGAATGAAAAATAATTTAAATGACAATACGAAAGTTGAAGGAAAATATTGTTCATATGTTGACGTAGACAAGATATCTTATGTTGGTGAAATAAAATAATAAAAAGGGGCCCACAAATGATTGAAGAGAAAAATAAAATAAAAGTGGGACCCACCTTTGTTATGTGTGTGAAGGAAAATAGGTTATATCATGTGGAATGAGATAAATATAACTCAAAGTTTAATCGAATAAATGAAACAAAAGTTGTACCAAAATTAAAATAATAACTCTGGGCCGACAGCTGGGTAGGTGTTTCACGGAAATTTGTTCAATGCTACTGCTCCCTTTTACTATTTGTAATTTCTAACTTTGAAAAGCAAAGAAACTCATGGTTAGAAAGCTGAACTGCCAACCTCTAACTCGCTCGCGACATGAAAGCAATTTATTCTTCAGCTAAGGGATGGATAGTTGAGATAGACGACAGGTTTGCTGAAGGACTTGGAAATCATCCGGAACGTTTGGGAGGTGTTGAAGAAGTTTCGAAGCCCAGAATACTGTGGTATCACTATAATGTAGAACTTAAAATAAAAACAACTATTTTCTTGTGGAGAAGACAAAACTTTGTATTTCTCTTTTTCTTGTGATATGTTGCTTACAATATGGATTAGTTTATATAGGCACTAGATTGCCTTTTCATGAACCAAAACATTAAATTAGCCATAAACCACAAAACTAAACTTCCAACTCTTGGCCTCTCTAACTCTTGGCCTTTCACTTTATCACAACTCTTGGCCTTTCACTTTCTCACAACTCTTGGCCTTTCACTTACCTAAACACATGACTGCTTAATTAAGACTATTAAATATAAAACTAACAAAACATTTAAAGTTTATTCAACAATTCTCCTTCATAAACTTAAATGGTTCTGTCATCTTTCATCCCAAGCATCTTCTTGTAATTGTTGAGCAGCAACGTCGGCACTGGCTTTGTGAAGATGTCCCCGACTTGCTCTTGACTGGTCACGTGTGTTAGCTCCACATTTCCTTCCTTTACTTGATCCCGGATGAAGTGAAATCGGACGTCAATATGCTTGCTTCTTTCATGATTTACCGGGTTCTTGGCTAGCTCTATAGCCGACTTATTGTCAATTCGGATCACAGTTTGACCGACTTGTTTTTCCTCCAACTTGCTTAGCAAATTCCTGAGCCACATTGCATGACAAACACACCAAGATGCAGCTACATATTCAGCTTCACATGTCGACAGTGTCACAATAGGTTGCTTCTTCGAAATCCAGGTGAATGCCGTGTTGCCCATGAAAAATACATAACCAGCCGTGCTCTTTCGATCATCTACGTCTCCACACCAATCACTGTCAGAATATCCAATCAACTTGTATTTTGCCGAGCTCGAGTAGTGTAACCCGTGTGAAACTGTACCTTGAACATACCTCAGAATTCTCTTTACCGCCTTCCAATGTGTGTATCTCGGCTCCTCCATGAACCGACTTACTATGCCGACACTTAACGAGATATCCGGCCTCGTGCATGTGAGATAACGTAGGCTTCCCACCAAACTTCTGTACTTGCTTGCATCAACACGGTCTCCTCCATCAAACTTAGAGAGTTTTGAACCGGGTTCCATTGGTGTTGAAATTGGGTTGCAATCTTCCATCTTGTACTTCTTCAAGATCTTTTTTGCATAAGCCTCCTGTGACACGAAGATTCCCTTCTCATTTTGTTTTACTTCCAAACCAAGAAAGAACTTCATCAAACCGAGATCTGTCATTTCGAACTCTCTTGTCATTGTGCTCTTGAACTCTTGTATCATCTTGGCATTGTTTCCCATAAAAATGAGGTCGTCAACATAAAGAGCCACAATTAACAAGTCTCCTCCATTTTTCTTGACATAAACAGCATGTTCATATGGACATTGTTCAAGTCCATTCTCCTTGAAATATTTGTCAATACGAGCATTCCATGCCCGTGGTGCTTGCTTCAACCCGTAAAGTGCTTTCTTCAATCTCAGCACCTTCTTCTCTTCTCCTGCCTTCATGTAGCCCGGCGGTTGTTCCACATAAACTTCTTCTTCAAGAACACCATTCAAGAATGCCGACTTTACATCCATTTGATGCATTGGCCATCTGTATTGAGCAGCCTGTGAGATGAGTAGCCGAATTGTCTCCATCCTTGTAACAGGGGCAAACACCTCGTCATAGTCAATTCCAGCCTTCTGCTTATAACCTTTTGCAACTAGTCGAGCTTTATATCGTTCTATCTCCCCTTGAGCATTCATCTTCTTCTTGAACACCCACTTCACTCCAATGGGCCGACTTCCTTTTGGTAGCTCGGCTAACTCCCATGTGTTATTTCGGTCAATAGCTTCTATCTCCTCATCCATGGCATCTTGCCATTTCTTATCTCGGATGGCTTCTTCAAAACTTATGTTCTCAGAGTCTGCAAGAAGACAAACAAAATGTACCTCACTTGTTGACTCATATATGTCTTGTATGCTTCGCGTCCTGGGTTGTCGTACCTCATCTTCATCATCAGAAGCTTCAGGACTTGCCGGGTTGATAATTTGTGTTGAGATTCCGTCTTCAAAGTTTACCTCAGAAGAATTGTTCCAGTCCCACTCATTTGCTTCATTGAGCTTTACATCTCTGCTTACTATGAATTTCTTGTTGATGGGGTCAAACAGCTTATACCCCTTTGTTTTTTCATCATATCCAATAAAAATATATTTCTTGCTTTTATCCTCGAGCTTGGTTCTGAGTTGGTCCGGTATGTGTGCATAGGCTATACTGCCAAAAACTCTGAGATGAGCCACTGAAGGCTTTTGACCGCTCCATGCTTCCTGTGGAGTTTTATCAACCAAGTTCGAATGTGGACATCGGTTCTGCACATACACAGCACACTGCACAGCTTCCGCCCAAAACTCCTTCGGCATCCTTTTGTTCTTCAGCATTGACCGAACCATGTCAAGAATAGTCCAGTTCTTCCTTTCAGCCACGCCATTCTGTTGTGGTGAGTATGGTGCTGTTAGAAACCTCCTTATCCCCTGTTCCTCACAGAACGACATAAACGCTGTTGAAATATATTCCCCACCTCTGTCAGACCGCACCGATTTGATATAGCTTCCTGTTGCCTTCTCAATCATCACCTTGAACCTTTTGAACACATCAAACACCTCGGACTTCTCCTTCAGAAAGTAAACCCAAGTTTTCCGTGAGAAATCATCAATAAAGGAAATAAAATACTTCTTACCGCTGAAGGAACCCGGATTGATGGGTCCACACAAGTCGGTATGTATTAGTTCCAGAGGTTGCTTAGCCCGGAATCTTGCCATCTTCTGAAACGTGGTCCTGGCATGCTTGCCAAGTACACAACTCTCACAAAACTTTCCTTCAAAGTTGATGCCAGGTAACCCTTCCACCATCTTCTTCTTTGCCAACTCGGTTAGACCACCATAATGTAGGTGACCAAACCGGAGATGCCAAAGTGACGCCTTATCTTCCACCTCGGCTTGTAAACATTCAACCTGTATACATTTCAGATTTAGTTTATACATACGATTCTTACCCATTTGAACCCGAACTATCAACCGACCTTGCTCATCTTTCAAATACAATACCCGGTCTTTCATAATAACCGAGTAACCTTTCTCCATCAGTTGACCCATGCTTAAAATATTGCTTTTTAGGTCGGGTACATAGTACACATCTCGAATTGAGCCAATTAACCCGTCCTTTTGTAGGAAACAGATCGTACCTCGGCCTTTTACCTCAACCTTTGAGGCATCCCCGAACGAAACATGTCCAGTTTCCACCTTTCTCATCTCCTTGAAGAAGTCCTTATGTCCGCACATGTGGTTGCTCGCACCCGTGTCAAGATACCACTCCATGTCATCGTCTGGACTTCCTTTACTGTGTGTCATTAACAAGACACCATCCTTCATCTCGCCTTCTGTGGCTAGGTTGGACGTCTCCTCCACCTTTTTCTCCTCTCTGCATTCTCTTGCGAAATGTCCGACTTTGCCACAGTTGTAACACTTGTCCGAGTTACAATCTTTTGCATAGTGACCAAACTTTCCACATTTGTAACACTCGATGTTTGAATAATGTGACCGACCTCCTCGTCGACCTCGTCCTCTTCCTCTCCAGTTTTGTTGATTTGACTGTCCTACCTCATCACTATACACTTCTTGACTTCGGCCTCGACCTCTACCACCGCAAAGTTCAGCTTAATTTCCATCGCAAAGGAAGTCTTGTTTAGATTTAGAAATTAAGCTGAACTACAACTACCTCGCTCGAGCATCAAAAAAATGGATGAAGAATATCTTCGTGAGGCATCGGAATGGCTACGTCAAAAGATAGATGAACTTGATCCGGAACCTTTAGTTGCTTTAGTTGATGAAGTTTCGAAGCCCAGTATTCGACAAAGGGTTCCGGATAATATGCAAGGAAGGGTAAACGACCCTAAGCTCATTTCATTTGGTCCAATCCATAAGCGTTACGAGGACCAAGGATGGGGATACAAGCTTAGATGGACAGCAATGTATCTTAAGGAAACAAATCAAACCTTAGATACTTTGATTCATAGACTTTCTGAAAGCCGCCAATTTAGCGAGCTATTTTTTCCAGAACACTACTCGAATCCCATTGTCAGACACATTCGTGGTGGAGTCGGTCCCGAAAAGTTGTTGGTAATGATGGTAGTGGATGGGTGTTCGGTACTCCAATTGTTGGACAAATCCGTCGGTTCTGAATTAGATCCAGGAGATGAACTCAAAGTTAGCATTGACCAGCTTGTGAGTGTGCATCAGGATATGCTGCTGTTGGAGAACCAAATTCCCTACATAGTGCTCAAGCTGTTATGCGGAGACGATAAAACCAGGCTAAAAAGATGCATGGACCATTTCCTTCAAATTCATCGTATTGTTGAGGAGGCACCAACACCAAGCATGATGGACGCAGATAGGGAAGGGTCGCCAGAGCACAGTACTGTAATAGTTGAAGAAAAAGAAGAGGACCCGATTCATCTTTTAGACTATTTGAGGATGGCACTCTTGCTAAGGGACCGAGATCAAACCCCTAAAGAAACCATAATCAAATGACGGAGATCCCTGCACCTCAGAAAATATAGGATTGGGACCATACGGGAGCTTAAGGCAGCGGGTATTCGAATTCGGAAAAGCAAAGATACATCTTTCAGTCCCAACTTCGTTAAGGGACAACTAGAACTTCCTGCATTCACTGTGGATGGCTCAACAGCTCTTATTTTCTACAACCTTATTGCACATGAGATGTGTCCTGACTTTCGTAACGACTAGGAGATCACCTCACATATAGTGTTCCTTAGCTCTCTCATTGACCACCCAGAGGACGTGAAGGAGCTCAGGCTTGCTGGCATACTTCGCAACGAACTTGCTAGTGACAAAGAGGTTGCGGATCTCTTTAATCGGATGGACTTTTTATTCGTACCCCAAACGCCCAGATTTGCTCATATCATAAACCAGATTGAAGCGCATTTAGAGTCAAGGCGTGGCAGGATCACAGTATTGGGCTGGATAGCAGAGGCTTACAATAACTATTTGAGATCACCCTGGACCGTTATTGCCTTGTTGGCTGCCACGCTCGCTCTTGTTCTCACCTTCATCCAGACTTGGTATACCATACACCCTAAAGGAGGTTAACATCACCTATTTATTTACTATTATTCTATATGCTCTATCTGGTTTAAAACATATATATGCATCAATATGTGAGTGCTTATGTGAACTTTAAGTTGTATAATTTCTGGCTTGAATGTGATTCTCCTGTGTTCTCGTGAAGTTGAAATTGTTTGCTTTTTTACCAATTGAGTTTCTAAATAAATTTCCATTCCTGACATGGGTTTTCTTTCATCGTGGTTTGGATGAGGACATTGTATGTCTTTTTAATTACTCAAAAGACTCCATGACTTTTTACCTATTCACTACTACCAAGGGGTTTCGAAGAAAAAGTTTTTCGAGGAAGGGTGGGCACCTATATACAGAGTGGTTCAATGGTGGTAACTGATACACCGGTAGTGGCTTCTCTTAAGTGGGTTATTTTTGGATTACTGTTTAAATTATCTCCTACACATTAGGGGTGTCAATTCTTAATCCAACGGACACGAAAAGAAAATTCGTGTTCGGGTTCATCCATATTTAAATAAATGTGTATCATGTTCATATTTGTAAAATATAACATGCAAAAATTTGTATTGTGTCACATGCAAACATGCATTTGACCTATACTTTTTTAACTATTTACTGTTTTGACCAATTGTGTTGTGTCGTGTCAGGTCATCCTATATAAAAAGTGATTTGTGTCGGTGTCAAGAACTCATAAATCTCAATTTGCGTGTTATTTGTGTCGTGTCGTGTTTATCCGCATAATTTGTGGGTCGTGTTCGTGTTGAAGGTTTTGACTCAAATAAAATTCATGTCGTGTTTGTGTTGATATATCCGTGTTGTATCAAATTCGTGTTGTGGCAAACCGAATACACACATAAAAGTATGTGAGGCACACGTGGAATCATGTGATGAAAAAAGAAAAATTATATAATTACCATATATTTTTATGTGCTTACGAGATAAACTTGAGAAACACTAATTTTTTTTATTGGGTTAAGTTGACAAGTTTGTAGAAACTAGGAAGATCGATCTTGGCAGGTCGTTGGGTTAATGTATGGGTTTTATACTTCTCATTTAACATTGAGAATTAAAATATTTCTACACATCCTTCAATTTCCGTGCTGATGTGGGTTCTACACATAATTTTTTCTAACATATGGGTCTCACATGCTCTTTATCTCTATAACATGATATTTCAATTCTCATGTTACATAAGAATTATGAAACCCTAATGTATTTGGACGGGTAAATGAAGTTTGTTGGGCGGAAGTTTAATTTGGGTGGGGCAGACTGTGAAACTAAGGGGATGAGACTCTCGTGTGCAAAAATGCTAGAGAAGGCTGTGAATGTGTGCAGAAAAAACAAACAGCATTGGACAAAGCCAGAGGAGAACGGTAATGAAATGGAAATGGTTCTTTGATTTCTTACTAAAACGAGTTCCACTGCAGTGTTTTTTAGATGAGAATGATTGTGAACAGGGCCCTCCAAAGGAACATTTATTTAGTACAACATTGCATTGAGTACTGAGTTTTATGTATTTCAGAAAATATATAATTATAATAATATTAAAAAAAAAAATCACTCCATGTCAGCGGACAACTTTCTGGACAAAAAAAAATTAATATTATAATTATGAGTTTTATAAGAATTATGTTGTAAGAAAGGTGATTATGTTATGTTATAGAGATTCGTTTTGCGTGCCGAATTTTTTTTTCCTGCTGGCCCCACAACATGTTGTGTGTGTAGGAAAATTTTTGTGGTATGTTAAATGATAGATGATAAACCCTATAATTATATACTCTCCAAAGTATATAGTTTTATAATATGACCATTGCACCGAAAACGGTTGTAATAAAGAAATTTCGCCTTTAAAGAGTGCGTTTATAAGGCTTTTTTAGAGCTTATATAGACATACATCTTAATAAAAGTTTTTCTTAGAATTTTTAGTATTTTTTTTACTCATAATAATAAAAAAACTCTTTTCATAATTGTTATGAACTGAATCCATATTCTAACAATTCTATTACTAATAAGATTGGGTAGGGATATGACAATTATATAATCTAGAGATGATCAAAGAATAAGATCCTTATTCCTATCAATCAAGGCAGATTTCATATCAACTGGAAGATCGCAAAGGCCCAAACCTATTAAAGTAATCCTTATAAATAAGAGGCTAAAGAGTACACATTTTTTGACTTATTTAAATGCCAACACTGTGCACACACCCATGTTTTGGCTATACGCTCATTGATAATGAGCAATGATTGGAGTATTGACTATAAACCAATCGAATATCTATCTCTTAGCTATAAACTACTATTCTTTAAGAAGAAAAAAAATGTCAAACAATCACTTGGACCCAATGTGATTAAAATCGGCCCGGTCATTAACCCGGTCGAGGTACTGGGTCACTGGTTCAACCGCTTGACCCGGTAATTATATGCAATATAATAATTTACATTAAAAAATTATAAACATACTCAAATATATAAAAAAATGATAAAAATTTCAAATATTTTAATATAAAAAATAATAAATCACATATTATTATCCAATCAAGGCTCAAACAAAAATATAATGATCGTGATACGGGCTTTAGGTTCAGAAAATGACATCTCTAACTATAAATCAAATCAAAATTTTCTGAATATTGCATAATTGAAATAATATTAGTGTTGTAGGTCATAACTTATGTAACTCAATAAGCAAAAAAATATTCAAATATATCCATTATGATTTTATTTTTTTTGAAAAAATTAATTTGAATTTTTTTTTTTTTTGGACCAGGTCGGGTCACTGGTTAACCGACCGGGTCACTGGTTTTCATGAAAACCGGTCGGGTCGGACCGGGTCACACCGATTTTGATGCATGGCCGGTCTGCTGCTTCAACCGAAGTGGTTATATGACCGATTTACTGGTTCTCGGGTCGACTGAGTTGGTCCGATTTTAATAACACTGATTGGACCCCGTAAAATGAGCTTCCTCGGCTTAGTGCCTTGACCCCGGTTTGTATTGGCAGGCAGAGAATTTCCATGTCTTGTGAATGTGGGGAAACCTTACAAAAAAAAAGACTAATTAAGAAGGGTGCTACGCAGATGTATCTTTTCCTAGCTGCGAGAGAGTCCTGTAGTAAGTGGAATGCAGAGAGAGTTTTGCACCGTAAGTAAGAGAAGAGACTCAGTGTCCTATGTTTTTTTTCTTCAGGGGGTGATCTCACATTCCAAAAAGAGCGGAGCCACAATTTTCAAACCCATTGTGAAAGAAGCTGAGGCCAGTGATGAAACATAAGTGTCTGCTTTTTAACCATGCTCCCTATCATCTGTGAAGCTTTCAAAGAAAACGACGTAGGTGAATGCGCATGTGTCAGCAGCAACCTTATTTAACTCAATATTAATGCTTACCATAACTTGACTTGTAATCAGGGTGGGTGTGCGTCAGGTTGAGTTTAAGTATATCACCCCCAACAAAATCAATTTAACCGAATCGACTGTAGATTGGTTCCAGTTGGGCGGGTTACATATCAATATCTTTTATAATACAACTAAAAAATTAGAAGAAAAAAATTGAAAAAGAAAAGGCCATTCGTATCAGTCAATATGACAGATGACGTAAGTGACAAAATAATTCCGACAGTGGACAAGATAAGTAAGTGTTCAGAAATATTTTTTATGCTTAACAACCACCCAATAATTTGGTGCTCCCTCTCTCAACATTATTATTTTTTTTTTCTCTTTTTACCCCTGTTATTTTTTATCTTTTTTAATTTTACTCTTCCATTTACGCTAAGGGGCCACCAAAAGAACGAATGATAATTCCAGACCACAATAAATAATCTCCAAGTGTTCACCACGAGCTTATTTTATATGGACGGGGCCTTCAAAGTAGGGCTGGTAATACGGGTCAGCCCGTCGCAACCCGTCGCGGCCTGTTTTGACAAAATGGGTTGAATTGAGCAACCCGGCCCGTTTTATGAGTGGGTTGGCGGGCTACGGGCCAGCCCGCATAAAATAAAAATAAAATACAAAAAATTAAATTCTGCATAAAAACATATAAAAAAACTGCATAAAATCATAATGTGCTTGTGAAACCAAGAAGATCGGTGTTTAATAATATACATATAAATATGCATCTTTCAATCCAAAAATAATAATAAAAAATAAAATCATATCAAGGTAAAACAGAGTAACAAAGTGTTGTATGAGCAGTCCATAACAATTCTAAAAAGCCACTTGCATGCAAAGAAATCTAATGCACGAAACTACATAACAATTGGGCAACCTAAAAAAAAGGGGCTTGGCGGGCCGCCCAGCGGGCTGGTGGGTTGAAAAACTCAACCCAGCCCGCCCTGTTTGGCGGGTGGGGCGGGCCAGCCCGGCGGGCTCAGCACATTTTGTCAGCCCTACTTCAAAGTCCCTATGCTAAAATGAAAAAAATGAAAAAAAAGAAAAAAAAAAAAAAGAAGGAGGAAGGAAAATTTGAAAAGAGAATGATTTAAGTGGATTTTTTTTTTCTTTTTGGGAAAAAGTGCACCTAAAAAAAATCCTTTCGCCACAGGAGGCAGCGATTTTATTTTATTGCTATGTTGACTCCCGTAATCCATGGATCTATTACGGATGGAGATGAGTTCACTGCAATAGCAATTCTAATGGTGATTAGATAGATAGTAAATTGATAGTGAAAAATTTTAGTAATGAGAATATTCCTCCTCAATGTAATAAAAGTTATATTTACAAATTTTTTACAAACTTTCAGGAGTAGAATCAGTTAAAAATATATTTTATAAATAAAAAATTTATAAATATAATATATCCCTAATCTTATTATTATTATTATTATGCCTTATTAGTTATATTTTATATTCTACATAGTCGATAGAATCCTAATTTTAGTGTTGCAATGCCACATTTTACATTTTTAACCCAACCCCCCGAACCTTAAATTTAGTGTTAAAAAATTTCTATTTATATCCCAGAATGAGTAGAAGCTAAAAAAAAATAATTATTTCTATTTTTTTCCCCAATTTCTGGTTCTTGTACTGCAGGCGCATTGTGTAGAACAAAAAATTATATCAATCTTATAAAACAATTTCTAACCATTTTTGTTCTCCAGATTAAAAATGACCAAAAAAAAAAATTCATTTTCGGAAATACTATCTAACACTAACAAGCCAAAAAAAAATTTGAAAATGTTACTAGCACAACAGAATTGCCTTTCTTACCCGTTTTACTCCCTTTGCCTAACCCAGATTCTCACAATCCCACCTCAGCTTCCCTCGATTATAGTTGACCGTGATTTATTGATGACTTCTTATAATATGAGAGCTGAAGGAATCAGTTTAACAGTTTAACAGGCACTCAACATGATTGGAGGGAAGCAAGTACAATGGAGGTAGGACAGACAGTCTGTAGTTACAATTACCCATATGAATGAATATAAAAATCAGAGCAACTTTTATTCAGCAAAAAAACATTTTAAAGAATTAGTGAGTATAGCCGCTTTGAGGGTATTGATATAACAGAACCATAAATCCAACCTTACAAACGTAAAAGGCTTTCTTCAATCTCTCTCTAGCAGGTCACCTTGGAACTGATAGGCCAAGCTCTAAAACAAATAAAACAAAGGCTCAATTAGTAACATGCTTGAGCAGAAAATCCTGAACAAAGCAGACAGCCAAAAGACCGAAGAACGAAAACTTTAATCAAGATAAATTCATACATAAGTGCAGTTGCAGTGATGTCATGGTACAAGGAAGAACTGCAATGGTTAAAGTGTAATCTGAAAATTATAAGCTCTGTTCATATGCCATTCGTACAATTTGCTTCAGAATTAGCGTATATTTAACTAAACACATGTTTAAGCACGAAGTATGAGACGGTTATTAGCTATGGTTCTCCAAGCTGCTCAGAAAGCAAAGACAAAAGATCCCACCTTAAGAACAGCATGCATGTCTCACGTCCCATCAATTCCATCTGGTGAAAGTAGCAGTTATGTTATCATATTATACTTATTTACTATAAAAGTATCATTCAATATATTATAAATTTTAAGGCAAATATTTGCATATAAGAATCTGGTTGGGTGTCGTAAGGTTCCTTAATTATCTATTCAACTATCAACACCCACTGCCCTCCTAATTTAAATGTCCTACGTGCCACTGCAAGGCTCTTCCTTTGTATTTCCTAATATATGAAAATTTATACCAACAGATCACTGTTAGCACAAAAAGACGTGTTTAACTAGTACACTCACTGTGATCATCTTGCTGCATGCTTATTTTGTAAATTTGAAGTCTGTTAGGGAAATGCTATTGTCAGCTCAAGCGAATACACGCTGGAGTCCTGACTGATGGTGTTTTTCCTTTTCTTTCTAAATATAACAATAAAGTTCATGTATCTCAAGTAACAAAATATTCTCTTGATAAGAACCTTAGGATACACCACCCCAAAAGCTAGCTCAAAGAGTGGGAGTGCCCAAGGCCTTATAAACTCCACATTAGTTGCTCATACAACCAATGTGGGACTATATATCTCAACACGCCTCCTCACACAAGAGCCCATTGGGCTTAAAGAGTGGATGATGCAATAGGCCCAATCTACCTATGCTAAGAAATTCTACAAGAGAAAGTGGGGGACGGTGAGGGTCGAACCCGGTACACCGAGGCTCTGATACCACTTGATAAGAACCTTAGGATACACCACCCCAAAAGCTAGCTCAAAGGATGGGAGTGCCCAAGGCCTTATAAACTCCACATTAGTTGCTCATACAACCAATGTGGGACTATATATCTCAACATACTCATCTACAAAAAATACACCTGAGTGTTTATAAGCTCGATTGTTTCACATCATCACCCTATTTGTTAAGGGTAGATAGAATATTTTGCAAATTGAACTAGCTAGCAAAAGATTTATATATGATGGCTATCTTAAGAAAGCTTACTGGACTCCAAGCTCACCCACCATGCCAGAATAATTATGCAGAACAAATAAATGTAAGAAATATACTGATTAATGCAAAGAGACATCAAAATGAAATAAACCAGTTTGAAAATGCTCATCCAATGTTTCAATAATACACCTCGATTGCTGCTTGTACAGAAGAAGAAGAAGAAAACAGCAAGATTTGGGATTTTCTAAAAGAAATCACCAGACCACTAACAATGAACAATTGATTACAGTAACAAGTAGATTACTACTTAATCCCTAGACATTATACATAGATTAAATCCACCAATTTCAATCTTCTGACTTTTTTTCTGCTCCTCTTTTAATTTCCCAAACAAAAGAAAAGAGAAGCAATTATTCCACAGGAAATCCAGACAGACTTCCAAACAACCACAGAAGCTGCCAACAAAACAAAGCTGTATTCTAATATTGCTGAAGAGATTATTAAATGTTGAAACAACGACTATTTTTTCATACTTGATAATGAGGCAGTACGCCATAATTGGCTGGTCCCGCAAATTCCCAATTAACTATGTGCCTGCAGGAACCAAATTTTACAGTTAGTTGGCATCAAAACTCCCTGTTAAAGCACTTTCACTTTGTACTCACGGCCTCCAAATTTGTTTTATCCTCAAAACCTGCCTACCCAAGCTGCAATGCCCCATTATATAAACTAAAGGATACTAGACGACATGAGGCAGTCTGAAACACTCATAACTGCTTGAAATTTTCTCAGGTAGACATGACATGTCGAGATTATGCTGTAGACCAATAAGAAGATCCATCGGTTTGACAAAGTCTATATAGTGAAAACCAAATTTGATAATGCCAAAACAACGTAACATTATATTGTCTAAGTGAACAAAGTATCCAACTATGAAATTTCCTAAATGCTATCTACACCCACTTTTTTATTTTTCCTTTTCGATTAAATTATCCGTTCCTTGTTTTAGTGAATTCCCTATACTGCTTTTAAGTAACTACTGTTAACATTTCACACACCAATATCATTAAACAGCCTAATGATACACAAATTTAACAAGAAGCAACAAATCAAGTAAGCAAAATACCAATGCATCGGCCCTTGAAATTAACAAACAAATCAACTAAAGCTTTTATTATTATCATTATTATTATTATTGTATTTTCATTTGAAAAACTTAATCAAATGTGGCAAAAGAAAGAAATCCATGGAAAAACTCAATCCAAGAAGCAAGGAAGCTACTCACAGTTTTGTGAATAATTTTGAAAAAGAAAGTATTAGAGGCCGGGAGAGGTGCAGCAGAGAGTACCCTGAGAAAGCGCTCGGCAGCTCCTCGAAGTTATGCTGAGGCATGACGTCATTCTAGCCACCGCCACCGCACTGTGCAGCGGCAACATCGACTGCACGCCTCCCAGTTCCGGCGCAATCCTGCAACAAACAAACGAAACGACAACAACGTAATAATTAATTTTAGGGGTTACTTATGTCTAGGAACAGAAACGAACATCACAGGATAAAGGTAAACCTGGTTAAGAAGGACCGGCGGAGAGGAGAAGAGGAGGTGGCTGCTTTGGAGGAAGAAGAAACGCGAATGTTGGATTTGATAGCCGATTTAATGGACGAAATCGCTGTTCTTTGAGCGATTCTGCTGCACGCTGAAGCCATTGACGATGAGATTAGATCGGAGGAACAACAGTCAACAACTGCGCAAGCAAGGGTTTAGGGTTTTGCTACGTTGATATGATTTTGTTACTGTTTCAAAATGAAAAAGAGTCGGGTCTGGTAAAGTGGGTTATTGGGCCTGGCCCGTTTCCGCTGGATCTTACACCGGCTCTTTCCCTTTTTTTAGGATATTTTTAACTCTGATCCATGCGTGAATTTGGGAAAAAGATTTAGTGCCCGTCGTAGGTACAATAGATTAATAAGAGTACGTTACAATATTTTTTTAAAGAGAGAAAAAAAACTTTAGTACTTTACGGCTTACGCTTTTCAAAATACATAGTATAAAATTTTTCGTTATACCCAAATGATCAATACCTCCGTCATACTGAAAGTGTTCTTTGAATTTGATCTCATAATTTGAGAAAGCTGATATAAACATTATATTGACAATTCAAACTTCATTAGAAAAAAGCATCATGTAGTGGATTTTTTGAGCTCCATCGAGAATGTTATATAAAACACGATAAGCTTGATAGTAATCCTTGGAAACCCAAACTATAAGAATGTTAGTTCAAGAAAATCCCAATTCATAAGGTCATAAATTTTATCCTAAGTCAAATTTTAATAAGTCACCATACCTTTATTTCATTTTACTCTTACTCATGAAATGGAGAACTTCCTCGCTACTATTGCGTCAATACAAATACTGTATATGGGGATGGTCATGACAATAAGATAAGGGAGTGCTTTTTTATAAAAGATTAAAGCATTTTAGGTGTAGATGTTATATTACTTACTTATTGACAAGATTTTCATTTAATGTGAGTATAAAATATGAAAATACAATTTTGATTTTGGTGATGTGATGAGTCACCTAAAACCTCAACATACTTTTCCGTAATTGATTAGTTTGAGAGATAGGATTCGTTTACATTTTTTTTTTTTTGCAAATTACACTAAGTATGACCGGTCATACACTGCATGATTAAAATATGATAGGTCGTACTTAGTGTAGTTTGTAAGAATTTGTAAAAAAAATAAAAAAATTATAAATATAACCTGTCCCTTGGTTTGAATTCGTAAAATTTTGTTAAGAAAGGTTCCGTATTCAATAGCAATATTGCAAGTAAACGAATATAACTCTGAGAGCCGCTAAGTATATTCAAGTGCAATTGCATTAACAGAGGAATTGACCACAAAACCTATATAATTACTTACACTTCTTACTATTAAACTAATTTTAGTAGCTTAATTGACAATATCCTCTTATCCGGTGTTTGAAAGGAAGAGCTGCCTTAATTTTTGTTTACAAACTCTTACAAATTATATTATGGATATGCGTGACAACTATTCTGTTTTCTAGCACTATTTCTGGGAAGAAACAATTCTTTTCTATTTCTGTGCATTGGAATAGTTTTTTAGAAGAAAAAAAATATGTTTGATAACATATTCTATTTTTATTCCGAAAATGAGAAATGTGTTCGATAACATAACAAATAATTAATAAAATATAATTCATGTTACGCATAAATTTTTTCATATTACACTTTCTTTTCCATATGGTGTGGTGGTGGCAGCGACAATGGTAGCAGGGTGGTGATAGTGGTGGCGGTGGTAATGGTGGCGATGGTGGTGACGATAGTGGCAGTGGCATGGTGGTAGTGGTGATGGCAGTGGCTGCGACAATGATGGTGTTGATGGCGGCGGTTGTGGTAATGACATTCTTAGAAACTGAATCAATTCTCATTAACCAAAAGAAGAAAGAAAAAGTACAATGCTAAACTATACAAAGAAGTTGGTTACTTATACTAACCATTAACAAACAGAAAGAAAAAGGAAAGAAAATAACAAAAAAGCCCAGCCCAAACAACAAATGGGCCTAAACAGAAAATAACAAAAAAGGAAAGAAAAATGTACTGAATAATTAGGTGGTATATCAACACCCCCCTCAAGTTGGAAGGTGAATATCTCTAAACCCCAACTTGTACATAAAATCACGAAAGTGTGTAGGATGAAGAGCTTTAGTAAACATATCTGCCAACTGGTGAGAGGAAGCAATAGGAATCAGATGGATCAATCCCTGCAAAATCTGATGGCGTGTAACATGACAGTCAAGCTCTATATGCTTGCTGCGTTCATGGAAAGAAGGATTGTGAGCTAAATGAACTGCTGCATGATTGTCACAATATAACATAGCAGGACCAGCAATGGGAACACGAAGATCATGCAGTAGATAGGTGAGCCATTGAATCTCGCAAGTTAGAGAGGCCAAAGCACGATATTCTGCTTCAGCTGATGAGCCACTCACTGTAGTTTGCTTCTTGGATTTCCAAGAGATTAGAGATGTACCAAGAAAAACACAAAAACCAGTAATGGATCGACGTGTATCCAAACAAGTAGCCCAATCTGCATCACTGAAACCAGAGAGTGTAAGAGAGCTGCTAGAAGAGAAGAAGAGACCCTTGCCAGGAGCCCCCTTGAGATATCTAAGCACTCGACAAGCAGCATCAAAATGAGCCATCATTGGTTTAGCAACAAATTGGCTAAGTTGTTGAACAGCAAAAGATATATTTGGTCGAGTGTTGGCAAGGTATAACAGACGTCCCACAAGTCTTCGGTATGCAGCAGGATCAACACAAGGATCACCTTGATTCTGACATAAACGTAGGGTAGGCTCCATGGGTGTAGAAGCAGCCTTGGCTCCAAGTAAACCACTGTCGGCAAGAAGTTCCAGGACATATTTACGTTGGTTGACAACTATTCCATGATGTGATCGAGCTATTTCAAGCCCAAGGAAGAACTTCAAAGCCCCAATGTCTTTGATACAGAATTGTTGATCAAGATGATGTTTGACAAAATTGATCTCATCCATGTTGTCACCAACAAGCACCATGTCATCAACATAAACTAGTAATGCAGTAAAAGTACCATTGCTGACCTTTGTGAATAGGGAGTGATTAGCTGAGGATTGAGAGTATCCAAGGGAGAGAAGCTCAGTGGTGAGACGAGCATTCCACTGACGACTAGCTTGCTTAAGCCCATAGAGTGATTTTTGAAGTTTACACACTTGGTTTGGACAAGGAGAAGAGATGCCATCAGGAACAGACATGTAGACTTCTTCAAGAAGGTCACCATGGAGAAAAGCGTTGTTAATGTCAAGTTGTTCCATGAAATATCCACGAGCTGCAGCAACTGCTAAAATTAACCGAATGGTTGTGAGTTTTGCAACCGGCGAGAAGGTTTCAAAATAGTCAACACCTTCCATTTGATTATATTCCTTTGCTACAAGGCGCGCCTTGTATCTAGCAATCAATCCATCGGGGTTATGTTTGACTTTGTAAACCCATTTAGAGCCAATTAGGTGTTTACCACGTGGTAAATCTACAAAGGTCCAGGTCTGGTTTCTGTTTAAGGCATCTATTTCTTCTGCCATGGCAGCAACCCACTCTCTAGATTGTGAGGCCAGTTTATATGTACGGGGCTCAACAAAGGGGCTAATATTGTGACAGAAAGATGAGTGTGTTGCTGAACATTTCGTATAAGATACCACTGTAGACAATGGATGAGCAGTAGAAGCAGCCAAGTTATTACACAAATAGTCTTGTAAATGCTTTGGTGGAATGCTTACCCTGTTTCAACGTCGAAGAGTTGAAGGAATCTGTTGAGATTGAGCATCAGGCAACATGGTTGCAGTAGCCGGCACATGAGATCTGTCATTGCTGTCATTGCCTAGTGCATCAAGTGAGGATGTATCACATTCACTGTTGTCATTACCTAGTGCATCAAGTGAGGATGTATCACATTGAATAGGTTCATCATCAAATGAATCATTCGCAACTGAAGATGACTGAGGCAAATTAGCTGGCTGGCACATAGAGGTATCCTTCCTGTTATTATGTGATACATCATATATAACATAAGGCTCCACTGTAAATGGTAAGCATTGAGAAACATCTATATGTTCTGCAGACTGCTCTTTTGTAAAAGAAAAGAAATCTTCATAGAAAACAACATTCCTGGAAAGAAAAATTTGCTTGGATAGCACATCATACAAGATGTATCCTTTTACTCCATCTTTATGTCCGAGATATATACACTTCCTAGCTCTAGCATCAAACTTAAGACGCCCATTTACACTGGTAGAAGCAAAAGCTAAACAACCAAATACTTTAAGATGAATTAGTATTGGTGGCTCATTATAAAGCAGTTCATAGGGAGATCTGTTATGCAAGATAGGAGAATTAAGACGATTTATAAGATGTATGGCATGCATAATACAGTATGACCACATGCTCTTTGGAATACTACTTTGAAAAAGTAAAGCCCTTGCAATATTGAGTATGTGCTGGTGCTTCCTCTCCACTGTTCCATTTTGTTGTGGAGTCTCTATGCAGGAAGTTTGGTGTATTATTCCCTTTTGAGCAAAGAATTCATGCATTAAAAATTCTTGCCCATTATCACTATGAAAAGTCTTGATAGTAGTACTAAATTGATTTTCAATAAGTGCAACAAAAGATATAATATGATTTCTTGTTTCAGCCTTGGATTTCATAAGAATGCCCCAAGTAAAACGTGTGCAGTCATCAATTATAGTTAGCAGGAAACGATGCCCATGAATGGATGAAATGGAGTAAGGCCCCCAAATATCAATATGAACCAAATCAAAAGCTGAATTTGACACACTGGAACTAGGATTGAAGGGTAACTTCCTTTGTTTAGCCAAATGGCATATATCACATGGTTCATCTGTATCTTTACAAGAAATGAATGGATATTGAGCTATCATGGCTCTTATTACAGCTTTGGAACAGTGTCCTAAACGAGAATGCCATACATCAGAAGTAGTAGATTGCATTGCTACTGTCCTAAACTGGGCAGTATTGCTGTCATCAGAATTTCTGTAATGTTGATTGAGGATATAGAGACCTCTTTCCAACTTAGCAGAACCAATCGTTAGCCTGGAAGGTGTTTGCTGAATGATGCATTGTAGATGCTGGAAAATCACAATGCAATTAGATTCTTGAATCAATTTATTAATTGAAATCAAATTCACTTTGAATTCTTTAACATATAACACATTTGTTAATGTTAAAGTCTTGGAAATAGTAACAGTTCCAGAATGGAAAGATAACACCTGTTTTCCATTAGGCAAAGTGATAACTATTGGTTCAATCTTTTGAATGCATGTCAAACTGTCCAAGGAGTGAGTGATGTGATCTGTTGCTCCAGTATCTAAAATCCATTGAATTTTAGATTTACCTGAAGATGAATCCACAGTTTCAGCATTGAGGACCTTGACTTCCACCATGTTACTGACATGAGGGGAACTGAGTTGCACAAACTGTTGTATCATGCCAAGGATGGTTTGATACTGATCCTTTGTAAAAGCCTCCCTTGTATCCGGTTGCAAAATAGTAGGATCCTGTGTCTGGTTTGTATCAACCATATTAGTCTTATGCGTAACATTTCTCTGCTTGTAGCCTGGTGGATATCCATGCTTTTCAAAGCATGTTTCCACTGTGTGACTTGTCTTTCCACAATAGGTACATAGTCTGTTTGAACCTGTTCTCCCTCGAACACCATATGATCCACGCCCTCTGCCACGAGCTTGGTAAGGTTGTGATCGTCCTCTACCTTGATCAGCAGAATTATAAAGGATCTTTGAGCCTTCTTGATTAAGAAAATTACCTTCAAGTTGTAACTGTCTCTCTTGTTGCGTGACTAACGAAAAAACTCGATTAATTGATGGCAGAGGATCCATCAACATAACCTGTGACCTCACATGACTGAATCGTTCATTAAGTCCCTTAAGGAAACGTATAGAATAATCTCTTTCACGAATACTTTTCACCTCAGAAGCAATCGAACAACAAGGTTTGATACACTTGCATGTCGGTGTTGGCTGCAGTGCCTCGAGCTCATCCCATAGAATCTTGAGCCGTGTGTAGTAATCAGAGATGTTGCTGTCTCCCTGATGTATTCTGTAGATCTCATCTTGTAGATCTGAGATTCTAAAGACATCTGACTGTGAGAACCTCTCTCTAAGATCGTTCCACACATCTGATGCACGATCCATCCATAAGATAGATTGTGAAATAGATTGAGTTATGGAGCGATGTAACCAAGACAGCACCATGGTGTTACATCGTTCCCATGCAGCGAAATAAGGATCAGAAGGATCTGGAATAGAGATCGTTCCATTGACAAAAGAGAGCTTATTCTTCGATATCAAAGCCATTTTCATAGATCTGGCCCAACTGTGGTAGTTCTTTCCATCCATGAGTGAAGATACCAACACCAGAGATGGATTCTCATTTGGATGCACATAATAAGTGCTGCCTGGATTTGAAGGATCATCAACGATCGAACCATGCGAAGCAGAAGTGGAGATCTGATCTGCAACAACCGGTATACGGTTTGTGACATTCTCCTGGTCTTTATCGGAACTCTGATTCGCCATGTGTGTAAAATCAAGAACAAGCATGAAACGAAACTCAGAAAAAGAAAGTGAAGAAAAAGGCAAAAAAGAAACGGCGAATATCAGAGCTCCGTGAAGAGCTCTGATACCATCTTAGAAACTGAACCAATTCTCATTAACCAGAAGAAGAAAGAAAAAGTACAATACTCAAACTAAACAAAGAAGTTCGTTATTTATACTAACCACTAACAAACAGAAAGAAAAAGGAAAGAAAATAACAAAAAGCCCAGCCCAAATAACAAATGGGCCTAAACTGAAAATAACAAAAAAGGAAAGAAAAAATGTACTGAATAATTAGGTGGTATATCAACACCATCAATGATGGTGTTACTAACTGTGTAAAGGCTTTAAATGAAACATCAAGTTATTTCCTACTACAGTAGGTGTACATCAAAGTAGAAGTAGGTGTACAACAAAGTTCTACTTTGAATCCTTATATGTTTGCTCTAGGTATAGATGAACTAACAAAAGATATCCAAGATGAGGGACTATGATGTATGCTCTTTGCATATGACATTGTGCTTATTGATGAGACCAAAGATGGTATTAACAAAAAAATAGAATTGTGGAGAAGCATATTGTAGTCTAAAGGATTTAGACTAAGTTGGAATAAGACTCACTATATGAAGGGCCGGCTTGGCTCAGCGGTAAGCTTGCTTGCCGTGATGTGTCAGGTCGCGGGTTCGAATCAGCCTCTCTGCAAAAAGCAGGGGAAAGGCTGCCTAGAGTATTCCTTTCCCCAGACACTCACGAAGTGGGTATTTGAACTGGGTCGGCCCTTTGGAATAAGACTCACTATATAAAGTGAGTTTGCAACGACAAGAGATAGAGATCAAGATTCTATGTATTTGCTTGGAAAAAAGGTACCAAAGAAATATGCTTTTAGATATCTTGTGATCAATTTTGTAAGAAGGGAGGAAGATTGATGAGGACATAGAGTCATAAACCATAGAATTAAAGCTGGATGGATGAAACAGAGCAGGGAATCAAGATTTTTATATGATTGCAAAATTACTCTCAAACTAAAAGGAAAATTCTATCGAATAACAACAACGCTTACAATGTTATATGGAGCTATATTTTGACTAGCAAATAGGCCAGATGTTAGGGTAGATGTGTATAAGGGTGGATCCAGTTCGATTCAATTCGATAATGGTTTGGTTTGAAAACCAAATTGGTTTTAGTGTTTCGTTTGGCAAACTGAACCAATTTTACTTTTTATGAGCTAGTTTTGGTACCAAATTGGTTTAGAACTGGTTTTGGTTCCAAATCAGCTTTAAGATAAAAAGTAAAATTAAAAGAAAAAAATTAAAAAATTAAAAAAATGCTAGTAGTTAAAGAAAAAGAACCTATTCGGTTCTTTTGATTTTCGAACCGTTTCAAACAAGGGAAATGCTTTTCTCCTTTCACATGAGACAAGATTTCATTCCTACACATACATCGACTTCCGTGCCAAGTTTTTGTTTTTGTTTTTACTTTTTTTTTTTGAAGTTGTTGGTCCCACTTTTTTTGTCTCAGTAGGAGACAACTCTTCTCTCCTGTTAAAGGACAAAAGTATTCCCCTTCAAACAAAGTGATTTGGTTATTGAACATGTTGAACTATACTACATGTGTAAATAATATATCCATCATCTAAGATGACAATATAGTGCAGAAAGCAATTACTAAAGCATAAAAAAAAAAGTTAAAAGTTATTCTTTGAAATAAAAAGGCACAAAATAATGAATTATCTACTAGCTAGCTCAAAATCATACAATAAAATTTTACAAAGATTCAGGGAAAATAACTTTGCCAACTATAAAACTCTTCCATTAATATGCCAACTACAATAATATGGCAAGAAAATGAGCAAGAGAGAGAGAGAGGGGTGCTAAGAAAATATAATATAAACCATTAATTTAGCCTTCACCGAACAACATTTTTAAGTTCAACACTCCATTTAGAGAAAGGAGAATTAAGTTCTGAATTTGTAGTCTTTGAAATATTTTTAAGTGCTTATATTGTAAATAAGGAAGATATTGAATTTAACATAATTAATAAGCCTATATTAAAGTGAATTAGTTTCATTAAATGATTTAAATAAGGAAATAGTTGTTTTCAAATTCATTCAGTGACCTCTCAATTGTTGACTATTTTCTGCACTTTTCTACTTGATTACATTTTCTATATGCATTAAATAAACAACATTAATTCAATATCGATGCTGAGTCTTTTCATTTTCAGCACTGAATTGAGTTTTCAAACAGGCACGTAAAGCATTAAAAGAATGGGGTACAGCAAATTGGGATTAGCATTCATATATTTATATAAATTATATGCATTCTTGAAGACAAGGAAATAATTAAACTTACTTCTCTGGAAGCTGTAATGTCGGGTACAGATCACGTAAAATCTTCACAATTTCTGAGTAATGAACAACTCTCTCAACCAAACAATATCTTCCACTAGCTGAAGCAATCTCATAGGCCTGAATATGGGCGTTTGCAACATCTTTCACATTGATCCATCCAACAGAAGCATTTGGAAATGTTTGTGCACCTGCATTATGGCAGCGAAAGAGTTTCTTCTATTATGAAAGAAGACAAAATCTAGTCCAGTGGAAAAATGAATATATTTAAAGCACATAGGCACCACTAATATTCATTAATATAACAGTTAAATACCTCAATAACCAACCCATGACATTGAAAATAATCGATGACATTTAAAAAAAAATATTAGACAATAATCAAGCTAGACATAAAAAGGGAATATAATATACTCTCTTCCATATCAACAATAACTGTTACAATTTTAAAATACGGATTTCTTCAATGTACTATTGGATTGTACTTATAATAACACTCCTTTTCTTGTTCTATTTTCATTTTCATTTCCATTTTTATATTTTTTTTATTTCCCTTTTCATTTTGCTTGATACAGAAAAAGGAGTTGAGTTCAAAAAAAATCCAGATGCAGACAAAGCAGATAATAGACATCTGTACAGTATAGCATGTAAATAACAATTACCGTTAACTATGTTTAAAACTGAAGCAGCACTAGTGTTGAGGACTGGTTGCAAGAGAGGCCCGATCACCATTGCTGGGTTAATAGTAACCATGTCAATGTTGTTTTCTTTCGCAAATCTCCAGGCAGCATCTTCAGCCAGAGTCTTTGAAAGCACATACCACATCTGAAAACATAAATATGAAATGGCAAGAATGTTGAAGAGCAAGGTAGCATAAAGCACAAAGGATAAGAGCCCTCATCAACAGTCTAGAAAAGCCCAAAGGTAGTTGCTCCATTGCATGCTCAGGTAAGTCCTCAGTCTCAATGGGACTAAGTGCCTCTAGGACAATCCTATCTAACTCCTGGATACTGGATTCAGGAATCATAGATCATATGAGTCATTTATCTTCCCATTTTTTCTGAATATGTCCCTTGTCCTAGTAGTAGAAAAATTTCAACAGGTGATGGAACTTTGCTCACAGTTGCCGGAATTGGAACTGTCCATCTAAGTCCACTCATTGTTTTGAAAAATGCTCTCTATGTCCCAACACTATTCACTAATTTGATCTTTGTAAAAAAAGCTAACCATGGGACGATGTTGTCAACTTGACTTTAACCCACCATATTGTACCTTACAGGAAAAGGAATCAAAAAGGAGGATGATTGGAAAAGCTAAAGAAAGGGATGACCTCTACCGCCTTGAAATGCCCGGACAGGGTTTTGTAGCTGATTATAAGAGTTCTGATGATCTTTCAAAGCAAATCTGGCTTCATCATCATCAATAATTGGAATTTGTCAACCATCATTCCAAATTGTCAAATCCATGTATCCCTCCCTGTTTTCTAAAGTTGATGTTTCCAACTTTCATTGCGAGATTTGTGAGTTTGTCAAACATAAGTGTGTAACGTTTCCCATTCACAATAATTGGATTGGAGCACCTCACCATTTAAGTTAGTTCATAGTGACATATGGGGACCATCTTCTATTCCTAATATCTATGGAGCACGTTGATTTGTGACATTTATTGATGATTGTACTCGAGTCACATGGATATTTTAGCTAAAACAAAAATCTGAAATTAGCACCATCCTTCCCAATTTTGATGCTATGATAAAAAATCAGTTTGGTACCAACATTAAAAGATTCTGCACCGACAATACAAAGACTACTTTAACATGAACCTCGCACAGTATTTTACAAGGGAAGGAATTGTTCATGAATCCTCACTCTATACCGACACAACTCACAAACCATAGAACTCCAAGCACATGGAAACTTCGGTACCATTTCCCCAAGCTTTGGCACTGGTGATCAGTTTTCTCTACCACAGCAGCTGCAACAACCTATGTTTGGGTCGCCTTTCAATTATAATGGTTTTAGGCCCAACCGCGGTGGTCGCCATGGCCGTGGAGGCCGCTTAGACAAAGGTGTTACTGGCTTCCATATAAGCTTCATTGAATGTCAATTCTGTCAAATATTGGCTATGATGCCACATTCTGCTACTACAGGTTTGATCCAATAGCGGAGGTGTGTCATCACCAAGGATGAGGAATCCTTTTCAACAGATTCGGAATCCTCCTCCCCTAAAGTGCGTGAACCACTGTGAGAGTTTTCAACATTCAGTGTTTTCTGAGGCAATTTGTGGAACACCTGTTGTGCAGGTGTGGAGTTTTCAACATTCAGTGTTTTCTAAGGCATTTTGTCAAACACCTGTTGTGCAGGAGTAGAGACATTTTCTGAAAGAGCATTGGGTACCTCTTGTACCACAACATGTTCAGAATCCACTCTCACTGCAGAGGGACTAGCTCTATGTACCTTGGGATGCTTCTTAGTTTTCGATTCCCCCATGAGTCAAATAGCTAAAGCAACAAACAAAGGCTACATGCTTAGATGGGAAAAAACAAAAACCCCAAGGATAGAAAAGGAGACCTACAGATCAGAAAAGGAACCCGAGTCTAAGCAAGGAGAAAAAAGTTCTCTGCAAGTTTGCACAAAAAATATTCAATCCCAACAAAACAGATCTATCAGAAAAAACAAGCAAATGCACCAATGAACAGTAATTGTCGTCAAAGCTGGTCCAGAAAAAACGCTAATGAAAGAGAAGAGATCAGTGCACCACTCAGAAAAGGTTTTCTCACGTGTAAGTCAGAAAGAGAACTCTCCCACAGTGGCAGAAGCAACTAGGAATCTCCCAAGGAGGTAGAGCTTCTTCTTTTTTACAGAGAGAATCTTAGAGATAGGTTCTCTAAAGAGATGAATTACTGACTGAGAGCTCTTTCTTTCTTTTTTAGGAAAAATGTAAATATGTATTAACCCAAAATGATATACAAAATAGACGGGGCAGTACAAAAGCAAGTGGCTTAAACAGAAGCACCAAGTACAGGTGAGGTGGCTAATACAAATGAATCAAGTGTGAGTGCCTAAAAATAATAAACATGATCTTATTAATTACATCATTTACGAAAAGGGGTTAATTATCAAAAAGCACCGAATTTCTAATTGTCCATATATTGTACACCGTCATAGCTAAAGCCAGGCATTTCCCAAAAGGCTAGAGGCAGTTATCCCATGAGTGAGTCTATTGATGGTTCCTTGTAAAGAGATGGTGCGCCTATTAAATGGCATCCAGTTTCTAATAGTAGCCCAGATTCATTTTGAGGTGTTGCAAGAGAAGAATAGGTGGTGTTGGTTCTCAGCGTCAGTGTTGTAGAAAGGACAGATGACACTTCTATTAAGGAACTTAGCCTTGTCTAGAGTAAGCAGTCTGTTTTTGGTTGCAAGCCATAGAATAAAGGAATATTTTGGGGGGATGGCTGCATTCCAAACAATAGAAAACCAATGAACCTTTGGCTTACTAGTGCGGATGTATTCATATGCATTGCCCGCTATAAGATGATCATTTTGGACCTATGAATTAAATTTCTGAATTATTGTCTCAACATATCCCTCTCTGTGTATGATCAGGTCACGGATTGTAACAATTCTCTTGAGAAGGATAGAGTTGGAACCATTGCTTTGGAAGTCCCAGATATTTCCACCTTTGAAATAAAAGTGGTGCACCCACCGGACGCGAGAAAGAAAGGCTTGGTTCCAATCTTTAAGGCAGAATAAGCCAAGGCCACCCTCTTTTTTAGGGGAACAAACATTCTTCCAAGCAACTAATGGTTTCTTTTTTCCCAAGCCTGATTTGCGCCACAAAAAATTCCTGCAGTAGGTATTAATTTTGTCAAGTATAGAGCAAGGCAGAGGGAAAATACCCATCCAGAAATTAAATGTCCCTTGAATAACTGCACGAATAAGTTCCAGCTTGCCTGCATAAGAAAGTGTCTTGCGGTTCCATCCCTGAAAAAGCCCAGAAATTTGGGATAAAAGCGGGGCATAGTGACAAACATTTAACTTGGATGACAAAAAGGGAACTGCTAGGTAACGGAAAGGGAAAACACTATAGCTAAAACCAGTAAGCTCAAACAGCTCATTAAGAACAGTGGGGTCTTGTTTTGTGACTGGACCCCATAGTTCCAGCTTGCCTGCATAAGAAAGTGTCTTGCGGTTCCTTTTCTTAATGAACGCAGGGATTTATTATTGTCCATCTGAGCAATAATGTTCCAAATATCTTGTTTTGAGACTGGACCCAATAGAGATTCAAAGAAAGTAGGATCCACTTTTGGACCAACATCACAAACAGAAATGGAAACTGGTTCAGACTGCCTATAAGAGCTAAGAATATTCTTGAAATGCTCAACAAATTCATTGCCAATTTCCGAATGTGATGAAGAGGAATGGCCATTTGATTTCTAGATGGAAGCAATATATCTTTTGTTTCTATTTCTCTTGATCAAAGAGTGAAAAAATTTGGAGTACTTGTGAGCTTGCACAAGGTACCTATTTTTAATAAGTTGAGCCAATGTTCTCGTTTCAGCTTTTCTCAGCTAGAGGGTAAGGCTTCTATTGAGATTCACTTGACCCAATTGGATAGCATCGTTCGGATTTTGCTGAAGGATGAGGAGCTAACTATTATAATCAGCCTCAGCTTGATCAACACGAGAAGAAATGTTGCTAAACTCTTGCTTATGAAGATTTTTCAGAGGAATCTTTAAATATTTAAGCTTTTTGCAAACAGTGTACATTTTGTAGCCAAAGTGAGGACATCCCCAATGCTCAGAAACAATGACTGCAAACGAAGCATGATCAACAATAGCATTATTGAATTTAAAAGGGGTATTACCTCTTATAACAGTCATCTCAAAGTGCACCAAATAGAGGCATGATCAGAGATTGATTCACTACAAGAAATATTTGCAGATGAGTGTTGGAATTGATCAAACCATTGCTGGTTACATATAGCTTGATCTAATTTACTCCAAACATTCCCATTTGTCCAAGAAAAAGTTGAACCATAGCTATTCAGACCCTCAAGAGCCAAAGCTGAGCAATAATTTGAAAAATCTTGCATCTCATAAGTAAAAATGATATTCCTATTGATTCTGTCTTGGAGGGATAACACACTATTAAAGTCCCCCACCAGAAGCCAAGGAACGTCAAGGGATGAGCCAAGATACATAAGATAATTCCAAAGAGGTCTACTTGCAATTATAGAATGAAGGCCATAAATAAAAGAAACCTGAAATTGCTTTGTCGTAACTTTGCATTCGATGGCACAATGCATGATTTGGGAATTAGATTCTAATACAGTGAGTTGGACTCTCAGATTTCCACAGGAGTAAGATACGGCCAACATTATATGGACATAGTCCCAATCCATGAACTTTCTCTGCATAATCTCAAAAGGAGATGAGACATCAATTCCTTAGTAGCGCTAGCCTGAATGGAACTAAGATCAGGAATTTTGTTAGGTTCAATTATTGTTGCTGAATGGGTGAGGGTCAATTGCTGAATGGGGGCAATGACAATAGTGGCTTTAACTGCTGCTTCTGGTTGGGACTTTTTCCTTCCTCCTGCTGCTTTGCATTTTTCAAGAACATGACCAATCATTTTGCAGTTACTATAAAAAGATGGTATGTTTTAATATTCAATCTTCTGGATACATAAACGACCATTAGGAATCTTGAGTTGAACTTCATCTATGAGGTCATTGGCTGCATCAGTCTCAACAAGAGCTCCAGCAAAAGAAATGGAACCCATAGTGGCTGGAAGTTGATCAGTGCGATGTGGTTTTCCAACTCTTGATAATATCTTACCCAGAGCTTAAGAATTCCACAGCTCTAAAGGAAAATTTCTATGCTTCACCCAAACTGGAATCCGACTAAGTTCTTCATTACCAAAGTCAAAGAATGGTGGCATGATATTCAGTAGTAAGGGACGCTGAAATAAGAAATATGGCCCCTCTGCCAGCACCTTATTCATGTCGTCCTCATCTTTGAATTTGAAAACTAGCCATCCACTCTCATGCACAGAATAAGAGAAAGGAACTTGTCATTTCTCACAAGCTTCAAGGAGAGCTTTTTTACCTGGGAAATGGCCAGCAACATAACCAATTAAGTTGTACCCCCATGTCTCTTCAAGAGTGTTGGCATCTTGTATTTCAAGCAAGATTTCATCCTCTACAGCTCCTGGCATATATTGCAGGGAGAAACCTTTTGAGGGCTACTTGTTATTTATAGAAAAGTTGACCCAAGGGGTGGCAGTAGCATCCTTGTTCTTCTCTTGAGTGCTTGGGTTGTCAATAGGAGGAAGTGTGTCATCACCAATGGATGAGGAGTCCTCTTCTACAGATTCAGAATCCTCTCCCCCTACAGTGCGTGAACCACTGTGAGAGTTCTCAACAATCAGTATTTTCTTAGGCAATTCGTCAACCACCCGTTGTGCAGGTGAGGGAATTTCAGCATTCAGAGTCTTCTAAGACATTTTGTCGAACACCTGGTGTGCAGGGGTAGACACGGATTCTGAGACAGTAATGGGTATCTCTTGTACTACAACATTTTCAACAACCACTCTCACAGTAGAGGGACTGACTCTATCTACCTTAGGAATCTTCTTAGTTTTTGATTTACCCATGAGCCAGGTAGCAAATACAACAAACCAGAACTACATGCTAATGGAAAAAATGAAAAAACCCAAGAACAAAATAGGAGACCCACAGATGAGTAAAAGGGAACCTGACATAAGCAAGGAGAAGAATGTTCTCTGCAGTTCGCACAAAGATATTTAGTCCCAACAAAACGGATCTGAACAGCTCAGCAAAGAAAAAAGTGAAAAAGAACCAGTAAACAGTAACTATCTTCAGCGCACCACACAGAAAGGATATCTCACGTGTAAGTCAAAAAGGAGCACTCACCCACGGTGGCAGAATGCCATTGGGTATCACCCAACGAGGTAGAGTCTCTTCCTTGTTACAGAGAGAATCTTAGAGAGAGGTTTTGACGACTGAGAGCTCTCTTTTTTTTGGGAAAAATGTAAGTATGTATTAACCCAAAATGATATACAAAATAGGCGGGGCATACCCCGCAACAAGATAAAAGCAAAAACAGATGTACAAATTTGTGGCACTAAGTGCAAGTGGCTAAAACAGATGCAACAATAGCAAGTGGCTTGAATAGATGCACCAAATGCAATTGACTAATACAAGTGTATCAAGTGTGAGTGCCTACAAACAAGAAACATGATCTTGTTAATTACATCATTTACAAAAAAGGGGAATTCTCAAAAAGCATCAAATTTCTAGCTGTCCATATGCTGTATACCGTGGTAGCTAAAGCCAAGCAACAGAGTTTTCCCAAAAGGCTGGAGGAAGCTCTCCCATGAGTGAGCCTGTTGATGGTCCCTTGCAAAGAGATGGTGCGTCTAGAAAATGGCATCCAGTCCCTAGTAACAATCCAGATTCGTCTTGAGGAAGAACAAGAGAAGAATAGGTGGTCATGGTTCTCTGCATCAGCATTGCAGAGAGGATAGATGACACCTTTGTTAATAAACTCAGTTTTGTCAAGAGTAAGCAGTCTGTTTTTGGTTGCAAGTCATAGAATAAAGGAATATTTGGGGGGGGGGATAGCTGCATTCCAAACAATGGAAAACCAATGAACCTTTGGCTTACTAGTACGAAAGTATTCATATGCATTGCTTGCTATAAGATGATCATTTTGAACCCATGCATTCAATATCTGAATTGCTGTGTCAACACACCCCTCTCTATGTATGATCAAATCCCGAATTGAAGCAAGTCTCTTGAGCAGTATGGAGTTTGAACTATTGCTTTCCAGATAGTTCCACCTTTGAAATAAAAATGGTGCACCCACCGGACCCAAAGAGAATCTTTTTTGGCATGAAGATCCCAAAGGATGCGAGAAAGAAGGGCTTGGTTCCAATCTTTGAGGCAGAATAAACCAAGGCCACCCTCTTTCTTAAGGGTGCAAACATCTTTCCAAGCAACTAATGTTTCTTTCTTCCCAAATCTAATTTGCCCCACAAAAAATTCCTACAGTAGGCATTGATTCTGTCAAGTACAAAGCAAGGCAGAGGGAAAATGCCCATCCAGAAATTAACTGTTCCTTGAATGACTGCCCGAATAAGTTCCAGCTTGCCTGCATACGCAAGTGTCTTGCGATGCCATCCCTGGATAAGCCTAGAAATTTGGGATAACATAGGGGCATAGTGACAAACATTTAGCCTTGATGACAACAGTAGCGGAAAGGGAAAACTCTAGCAGTAAACCTAGTGAGCTCAAGCAATTCATTGAGAACAATAGAGTCTATACCTGCTGCATATATGGCAGATTTGTCAGTAATTACTGTAAGCCCAGATACTACACAAAAGTTCTGGAGTTTCTCAAAGATAGTAGAGACAGATGACAGGTCTCTTCTAGAGAAGAACATAATGTCATCTGGAAAGGCAAGATGAGTCATATGTACAGCTGCACAAGAGGGATGAAAGCTGAATGCAACATTGTCTTCTAGGCTCTTGAGGTCTCTGAGAGATATTCCAAACAAAGGACAAAGAGATAGGGTTAGAGCGGATCCCCTTGCCTCAACCCACGGTGGCCCTTAAAATGCCCATGTATGGATCCATTAACTACCACACTAAAGGAAGTGGTTGTGACCCACTCCATGATCCATTTACAGAACTGAGTGGGGAAGCCCACTGTGTAAGAACCCGCACCGTTAATTAAAGAAATTAATTAAATTAAATGTGAAAAGTAGGAAATGATTCCATAATTGACCCTAATAATTATTATGAGGCCTTAATAATTATAGTAAGTGAGTAATAATGCCGAAAGTTGCTTTTCTGACGAAAAGTGCAGATACCGGTTCTGCTACCCGGTAAATGCGTGACGGAAAGTCATTGTTACACACTGCATTAAGCATCCAGCCTAAAAAATCCCAGGACACCGAGTCATATGCTTTGTGTAGATCAATTTTGAGCATGCACCTAGGTGATGTTCTTTTGCGAGCATATTTTCGGAGAAGCTCTTGAACAAGGAATATATTGTCAATCACATTCCTTTTCTTAATGAATGCAGACTGAGCTTCATTAAAAATGTTTTCAAGTACAGGGGAAATTATGTTGGCTAGGATTTTTGCAATAATTTTATACAGAATATTGCAGCAAGCAATTGCCCTGAATTGATTCACTTGGGAAGCATTCTCACATTTGGGAATGAGAGCCAAAAGAGCATGATTGATTTTTGAGAAGTTTTCCTGTTATAAAGAATTCGTTAACAACTTCATATATGTCGTCCCCTATAATATTCCAAGCTTTTTTAAAGAAAATAGCATTGAACCCATCTGGACCAGGGGACTTGTTACTGTCCATCTGAGAAATAATGTTTCAAACATCTTGTTTTGAAACTGAGCCCAACAAGGATTCAAAGAATGTAGGATCCACTTTTGGACCAGCATCACAAACAAACATGGAAGCTTGTTCAGCTTGTCTATAAGAGCCTAAACTATTTTTGAAATGCTCAACGAATTCATTGCCAATTTTCGTTTGAGAGGTAGAGCATTGGCCATTTGACTTCTGGATGGAAGCAATATACCTTATGTTCCTATTCCTCTTGATCAAAGAGTGAAAAAATCTGGAGCATTTGTCAGCTTGCACAAGGTATCTGTTTTTGACAAGTTGAGCCAGTGTTCTTGTTTCTGCTTTCCTTAGTTGGATGGTGATGCTTCTGCTGCGGTTCACTTGGCCCAATAGGATAGCATCATGAGGATTAGGCTGAAGGATGAGGAGTTAACTATTGTAATCAGCCTCTACTGGTTTGTGGGACTATCAGCCATATTACCAGCAACCACAGGGGAACCCAGAACATCTTCAATCGGTTTTTTCCTTCTATTCTTCCCCATTATGGGGGGAAGGGCAGAAAGAGAGGAAAGCAAAACAGACATTAATACTGGTCACCAACCGGATTTCAGAAAGTAAATGCTAGAGGGAAGAGGCCAGAGGACCCACCAGCACGAGACAGATCTGTAATCAGAGAAGCATGACGTGGCGAAGAACTTAAAGCTTCAAGATAGGACTTTTCCAAACCGAAAACCAAAACCAAGTTGAACTCCAGGTGAGTTACAGCAATCTCAAACCGTGGCTTCAAACACTAGCTCCACTTGGCTGAAGCTGGAATAGGAACCCAGCACCGTGTAGAAAAGGAGCCAAGCCAAACGGACCACTCACTTAAGACAACAAAGCAGGAGGTGGCTCCAAATGATGTAAACAGCGCACAGCCAGGGCAAAGCACTTCCTGAACACGTTGCTGAAGCTGGAGGCAACAGGTCAGCACGTGTTTGAAAAAACCAAGTAAAAGCACCCCACTAAAAACACAAGCTGGAGGTGTCCTCAAATCAGGAAGACAACGCACAGCCAGGTTTATTCAAAATCAGCCCCACCCAACGCAACCACTTCTCTCGCGGCTTTGAAGAATAGGGTGAGCAGATGCCAAGTCGCGAGTCCAAAACCAAGAAGGAAACAAGTAACGCACCAAACAGAATGGAGGTTCCACCCACAATGGCCAAAGCAGCCACAAGAAGACTCACTATGGTGGGTGTGAAGCCTCCACGCAAGATGCTAGGGCAGAACCGGTCTCCTAAGGTTTAGAGAGAAAAACCTAGAAAGATGTTGACTAAAAGCGACGACTAAGAGCTCTTTCTTTTTTTTGGGAAAAATGTAAATATATTAACCCAAGAGATATACAAAATAGACGGGGCATACCCCGCAGAAATCAAAATAAGACATATGCACACAGTGCAGGAGCCAAGGCTAATCCACTAGGCGCATGTGACTAATACAAGTGAGTTAAGTGTGAGTGTCTATACACCAGAAATTTAACCTTGTTAATTACATCCTCAACTAAAAAAGGAGAATGGTCAAAAAGCAAAATATTTCTACCCAACCAAATGCAGTACACAGTCATTGCTAGCACAAGGCAGCGTGTCTTTCCCAAGGAGCCAGAAAAGGCTTTGGCACGGATGATATGGTTGATGCACCCCTGGAGAGAAATAAAACTGCGGGAAAAAGGAGACCAGTCCCGGATAGCCTTCCAAATGAGGGATGATTGGGGACAGAGGAAGAATAAATGAGCATGAGATTCTTCCATCGTATGGCATAAAGGACATGTGGGATCAAGATTCAAGAATGGAGCTCTGTCCAATGTGAGAAGCTTTTTCTTTACAGCCAACCAAAAAATAAACGCAACCTTGGGAGGTAAAGCAGCGTTCCAAACCACCTTATGCCAATGAACAATCGGTTTAGGAGGTATGAAATACTTGTAAGCTTTACTAGCAACGAGGGAATCATTAACAGTCCATGAGCGGATGACTTGGACCGCTCCATGTTGGTGATGCTCACGGTGCAGCAGAATATCTCTGATGGAGATGATTTTCTTGAACAAATGAGAATCAGAATGTGAGGAGACATGCTCCCAAATATTACCTTCTTGGAGATAGTGGCTGTGGACCCATTTGATCCATAAAGAGTCATTCTTGGCATGAATGTCCCATAAGATCCTAGAAAGCAAGGCAATGTTCCACTCCTTAAGGCTAAAGAGGCCAAGGCCCCCTTCTTGTTTAGGAGAACAGATATCGGCCCAAGAAACCAATGGCTTGGACATGCTGTTATTCACTTTACCCCACAAGAAATTACGGTAAATAGCATTAATCTGATTGATGACAGAAGCAGGCAGAGGAAAAATCCTCATCCAGAAATTGGCAATACCCTGAATGACTGCTCTAATAAGCTCAAGCTTCCCTGCATAAGAAAGGGACTTTCTATTCCAACCTTGAGCAATGCCAAAGATTTGGGATAAAAGTGGGTCATAGTGAATAACATTTAATCTAGAGGATAGCAAAGGCACTCCAAGATACCTGAATGGGAAAGAACCCAAATCAAACTGTGTGAGACGCTGCACCTCAGCAAGGGAATCAGGATCCATACCAGCAGAGTAAATGGCAGATTTATCAGTACTGATAGAAAGACCCAAAACTGAGCAAAAGTGGGAGAGCCTAGCAAAGATAGTAGCAACCGAAGGCATATCTCCCCTAGACAGGAGCATGATATCATCCGCAAAAGCCAAGTGGGAGATTTTCAAATCACAGTAAGCAGGGTGAAACTGAAAATTAATATTGTCCTTGAGGCTACTCAAATCTCTAGATAAATACTCAAGACAAAGAACAAAGAGATAGGGGGAGAGGGGATCACTTTGCCTCAAACCCCTACCTCCTTTAAAGTAACCATGAATTGAGCCATTCACCACAACGCTAAAGGAAGTAGTTGAGACACATTCCATAATCCAATCAGTGAACCTGGAAGGAAACCCAATCGAGGCAAGCATCCACTTGAGAAAGCACCAAGAAACAGAGTCATAAGCTTTGTGGAGATCAATTTTCAGTAGGCACATGGGAGAGATCCTTTTCCGAGAATACTTTCTAAGCAGCTCTTGAATGAGGAAGATATTATCTATCATGTTCCTATTCTTGAGGAAAGCAGACTGAAAGGGGCCTATAATGAGCTCAAGGACATGAGCAATACGGGAGGCCAGGATCTTAGAGATAATCTTGTACAGAACATTACAACAAGAAATAGGCAGAAAATGCTTAACTTGATTAGCTTGATCCGATTTAGGAATAAGCGCAATGAAAGCATGATTGACTTGTTTGAGCAGTTTCCCTGAAATAAAGAATTCATTCACAGCTTCGTAATTATCATCACCCAAAATGCTCCAAGATTTTTTAAAGAATAGGGAGCTGTAGCCATCAGGACCCGGGGATTTATTATCATCCATGGAGGATAGAACACTCCAAACATCTTGCTTGGAGATTGGAGCAAGCAAGCTGTCAAAACTAGAGCTGGGAACCTTCGGACCAGCCTCACAGATAGCAGAAATATGGGCATAATCAGTATCAGAAACTTGAAACAATTTACTAAAATAGAGGACAAAAGCCTCAGCTATCTCTGACTGAGAAGATGTAGACTGGCCATTTGGTAAGGTGATAGCTGCTATAAATCGAGCATGTTTTGAATGCTTGATATAGGCATGAAAGAAACTAGTGCATCTATCAGCTTGAATCAAATACTGTTTTTTCATGATCTGGGCTGTTTGGGCATGCTCAGCTTTGCGCAGGTGCATTATCTGATGTCTGCTATTGTCAGCAAGGCACAACAAACTCGGATCGGAGGGATGCTGCTGGACAGAAAGCAGGACTTGATTGTATTCAGATTCAGCTTGGTCAATCCTAGATGACAGCCCCTCGAGTTCCCTGCTAGCAAGAGTTTTCATAGGACCTTTGAGAGCCTTTAATTTCTTGCAAACAGACCACATATGGCAACCCAAAAAGATTTTCTCCCAACCTGCGGAGACCACATCTAAGAACTGAGGAAGAGAAGCTAAAGCATTATTGAACCTGAAGGAGCTCTTGCCTCTCATTAACGAGCTGTTGGTGTTCACAATTAAAGCTGCATGGTCGGATACAGATTCAAAGGCAGAGATTTCACAGTTAGAGTTCTCAAAGTGAGCACGCACTCCAGCTAGTATTACAAAGTGCCCTGTCAATCTTGCTCCAAGTCCTACCATTTGTCCAAGTAAAAAGTGACCCATGAGAGTTAAGGTTGGATAATGCCAAATCTGTGCAGCACTCATTGAAATCTTTAATTTCGTAGGCAGAAACATCAGCCCCATGTAATCGGTCTTGAGGAGATAAAATGTTGTTGAAATCCCCTAAAATCAGCCAAGGAGAGTCATTGGAGGGTGATAGACTAGCTAGGCTGACCCACATAGCTTTTCTCGCAGAGATGGAGTGTAGTCCATAGGTAAAAGTGAGCAAGAATTCCTGATTAGTTTCCTTGCAAATACATGAGCAATGGATAATCTGAGCTGTACAACTTATCACAGATAAAGTAGATTTGTTAGCTTTCCATAACGAAATAATACGACCAGCATTGTGGGATAATAAATTGTGAGAAAAATTCCAATCTTTGAACTTCCTGCATATAATATTGTTAACAGAGACAGAATCCAACTTAGTTTCCAAGATAGCCATGACATCAACTTCTTTAGTGCGAAGGAATTTTTGCATCGCACTATGTTTTAGAGGCATGTTGAAGCCTCTAATATTCCACGAGCTAATGATCATATTGATGGAGAGGGGATTAAATCCCCAACACCAGTACTTATAGTCTTTTTTAGTCTTTTTTTCTTTGCCTCCAAAGGCTGCAGGCAGATTTTTTTTTTTTTTTAAGCAAAGCTGTCTCCTTCAGTACAGGTCTCTTCAGAATTAAATCTAATTGGTTGGAAGCAGCTGCAACATCAGAGATAAGACCGGGTTGGAGAACTTGAGGGGCATAGGTGATGCTTGACAGGGTGGACCGATTATTACCTACACCTATCTGGTGTAATTGGTAGAACCGCTTTCCTATTGGCACAAATAATAGGCTGATCAGTCCCACCACCTTTGATAGGTGTGCGTTGCAATTTTGATTTCCCGTGGGCACCAGATAACGCAGCTGCTGTATCAGTAGTTGGGGGGAAATTATAAACCTATTTTTTGCATTTTTGAAATGCCTACCCGACAATTTGGAGGGAAGGAGTTTCTGCATAATTTTCCTGGTCTTTTTCTTTTTGGCCTTGGAAGAAACGACGGTGAAGCCATCAGATTGCACAGCTTGCTGGTTTAAAACCGAGGCAGCCACATTGGTTATCCCATCAGTTTGAACATAAACAGATGCAGGAATGCCCTCCCCTTGGGCAGCAGTAACCGGTCCTGATTCAGTGGGAATTTCAGGGGCTACCTTAACCTTAGGAGCATATGTACATGCACCCACTTCATGGCCTATTGTTTTTTAATAGGAGCAAAAGGTAGGCTCATTCTCTTATTCAATTGGTTGAGTGAGAAGATTACCATCGGGAAGTTGGATCTTTACTACTAGAGTTAATTCCTTGGAAGCATCCACTTCTACTAGTGCTCGGGCAAAGGAAATGGAGCCTCTAGTGGCAGTAAGGTGATTAGTTCTCAATGGCTTTCCCACTTTACATAGTATCTTTCCCAAAGCCTTCTTGCTCCAAAGTTCCAGCGGTAAGTTTCTAAGTTTAATCCACATGGGGATTTTACTTAATTCCTCATCACCAAAGTGGAAAAATAGGGGCATAATTTTAAGTAGCAAGGGACTCTTGAACACAAAGTAAGGGCCATTTTGGATGACTTTGTTCATGTCTTCCTCGGTGGTGAATTTGAAGATCAACCATCCACTTGAGTGAGGAAAGTAGGAATACTGCACTCCCCATTTCCTGCAAACGTTGAGCAAAGCCTTGAGTCCCGGAAATTTCCCAGCTATGTAACCAATGAGACAAAATCCGAGGGATTCATCAAGGGTTTGGACATCTCCATATTCAACATTGACTTTCTTATCCGAGGGAGAAGGCTCACAGTCATTATCCCATTGGTGACCTTTGGTTTCTCTTCTATTATCTTTGAACAAATTGGCCTAAGGGGTAGCTGGTAGAGTGGGCTGATCATTGGACTCCACTGCAGCGATGGATTCCACTGCCGCGTCGGAGCTGCCTTCAGTGTCTTGTGTAGTGGAGTCATCAACACCAAGTGTAACAGAGGTGGGTTCCGGTTCTGAAGCTTGGTCTGAGCAGTCTCCAATGAGGGGCTTAGTAACAACAATCGATTTGTTCAAATGAGCAGAAGCATCTTCGGTTTCTAAAATTTCCTCTGGTTCAGGAGTTTTCTCAAACAGTTGGAGTCAATCAATAACAGACACCGTGGGAATGGCTGGTTGATTTGTGGGGCTATCAACCACATTCACAGCAACCACAGGGGAGTCCAGCACACCATCAGTTTGTTTTTGTCTTCTATTCCTCCCCATTTTGGGGGGGCGAGGATGGGAACCAAAGAAAATAAAATCGGAATAAATGAGGTCACCAACCTGTTTTCAGAAAATAAATCCAAGAAGGCACTGGTAATGGACCCACCAACCGAGCAAGGCAAGTCAGGGAAGCTAGAAGTGGCAAGGAGTAAAGAGGGCTACCACCAAAATTTGTCTTGACCGAGGATCAAACCAGATCTTCAATCACTTGGTAACGTAGAAATAAAAAGAGCCACAGATCCGTGCCACCAAATAGACCACCGACCCACAAAAGGGGCCCATAGCAGGAGGTGGCTTCAACAGAAGGGGCAACAGCAGGAGGTGGCCTCAACACTAGGAAATACAAGCTGGAGGTGTCTCCAAGCTAGGCAGACAAAGCACCCCAAGATGAAACAGATCTAGCCCCACCCAATCTCTCACAGATTCGTGCCACCAAATGGACCACCGACCCACAAAAGGGGCCCAAAGCAGGAGGTGGCTTCACCAGAAGAAAACAGCGCACAGCCAAGGTTTGACTGTTCCTCAACACGTTGCAGAATCACTAGGAAATGCAAGCTGGAGGTGTCTCCAAGCTAGGAAGACAACGCACCCCAATGAAACATATCTAGCCCCACCCAACGTACCAGATCTAGCAGATACCAAGTCACTGGTCCCAAACAAAATGGGAAGTAGAGCCACGCGTCAAACAGAATAGATCCCACCCAGCAGAATGAGATCCTCCCAAGTCACGATTCTCAGCCCAAGGTGAAACAAGTGAGCACCGGTCACAAAGGAGTTTCACCCACGATGGCTAGGTAGCCACAGGGAGTCTCCCTATGGTGGGTGATGCCTCCACGTGAAGTGCAAGGACAGAACCGGTCACCAAGAGTTCAGAGAGAAAGGACCTAAAGAGATGTTAGAGAGATGTTTGAACTGACTGAGAGCTCTTTCTTCCCTCCGGATTCTCAATTTGATCCTGCATCGCGTTGTCAACCCAGCAGCAACTTCCTCAGTATCAACCTTATCTTCTTCTTCGCTTTGATCCCCATCTACCGGGGTTACGAAATCACCAGCTGCAAAAGACATAGGGGAAAGATTATTTGCCCTTTGCTTAGATAGGGTAGGTGATGCAGGCCATCAATGTTAAACTCAATGCCAATTTTGAGATGCTTAATCTAATTCAAAGCATTGTTGAAAGAGCCTAATATAGACTTCTCAAACTCGGCACCATAGTGTGAAACCTCAGCACGATAGTGAGAGATGTCAGCTTCAACTTCTTTTAACTTTGCCTCAGTATTCCCCAACAACACTTTGAATGATTTCATAGATTCCATATTATTAGCATGGGTCATTTGGAGGGAAAGATACTCAGACTTAGTAGTTTTGAAATCTTCCTTCACTTTGATAAGCTCTTCGTAAGTTTTGGCTTTCTCCTCTCTGGCAGCCGTCATCTTGGAGTAAGCCTTGCTATACTTAGTTTTCAAAGAAATATAAGGCTTCACTAAAGAAGCCGCGTTCATGGAGTTCAATTTATTTTCTTCCAACTTTTTAATCTCGGCATCAAAGGGAGGCTTGGAATCATAATAGCGAGTAGGAGGTCCGAGAACATTGCGAAGATTGCTGGAAACTCCCACCTGCCAAATAGCGCATCGGAAAAGCCTAGCAGAAGGAGGAGGAGGAGTCTGAGTAGGAGGAATCTGAGTTGCATCTACCTGGGTATGGGAAGAATCACCAGCAGTAGTACCCGGGATACCCTTCGACTTGTTAGCCGGAGTTCCCTTGGTTTTGACTATGACAAAGTCCTTTTTAGCTTTGGAGTCAGGGGCCTTTCGTCTCTTGCCACGGTTTAAGGCAGCAAAGAAACTCGGTTGCTGCGTTTGTTGTTCCTCCATATCTGGAACAACAAAATTAAAGGCAAGAAAATTAGATAAGAAAGGAGATTCTTTTATTACAAAAGTCAAATAAATGATAGAAAAATCATACTCATTTCCAAATCTAACTCGGTTGAGATTCGAAAATAAATGACTCTACGCTAACATAACCATGCTTCTACACATATGTAAGCATTGAGACAACCGTGTTAACATCAATATCTGATAACTCATTCTCCTGGGAGGAATAATGTCATCATTTTCCAACTTGTCGACATTAAGCTCGGCTACATCCTTCACACCCATCTCGGACAAGGTATTTAATACTTCATAGGTGACCCAAGGATACTGAGATATTAAAGCGGCTAGAGGACATTCGGAATCCGACTCAGCAGAGTGAGACTCCCTTATAATTTCTGACGGAGATGACCTCATAAATACCTAAAACAAGGAAAATCAAAATCAGAAGAAATTGATAGACATACTTGAATCAAAATAGCTACTAGTTTAAGAATCACTAGTTGATAAACTTGAAGATTTATCCGATATCGAAATTGGATTATTTGCATCACCAGAAGCCGAGGTTGATCCCAAAATATTTCTATAACGACAGCTTGATAAAATGGACTCAGCTAAAGAGTCGCAACCTCTCACTATAAGCTTATAACTCAAAAAGACATAAGAATAGCATTGGTCATTCGGTTTAGATTTTGAAGATTTAGGAGTGTGAGCTTGTGAAGAGGTTGCTACATCCGAGATTTGATGATGGGAAACTATCTGAGAAGGATTTCATCTAATTCTTGAAAAAATACTGGGGAATTTGAGCGTTCCTAATAGAATGGCCTCGACCTCGGCTCCTAGAACTGGACAATCCAGATCTCTTTTTACTACCTCCACTACTATAACCCCTAAGCAAGGCTTCCAATTCTATCTAAAAAGAATAAACAATAAAAATTTCACTTCTATTACACCACATTCACACTCTTTCCTTTTCTTGTTTTCACATTATTTTAACAAATAATTTAAAAAGAGAATGTAAATTTTATACAAATGATTTACAAATTTTTTTTATACAAATGAAAAGTTATAATTAATTCAAGTTCCATTTCAATTACAAAAAAATGTTCGAATTCTATTTAAAAAGAATAAAAAATAATAAATTCCACTTATAATACACCACATTCACACTCTTTCATTTTCTTATTTTCACATTATTTTAACAAATAATTTAAAAAGAGAATGTAAATTTTATACAAATGATTTACAATTTTTTTTATACAAATGAAAAGTTATAATTATAATACGTTACAAGTTTGATAACTGGAAAAAGAAACTTAATTAGTAAGATACTACAATTAAATAGGATAGTTTTAACGTTATTCAGGTTAATTTGCAAAAAAGTAAAATTTCAAAATAGCTACATACTTTTTATTTATTTATTTATAATTTAACTCTCTGATTAGACCATTCCAAGATAGGATGGGCTAAATCACACATAATTGAAGACTTTGGACCTTAGAATCGTAACAAGTGGGTTAGAATTTGCGGTGGTAGGTGTTGTGCTTCTCCTTCTTAGGGTTGTAGTATGGTTCAGGCGCGATGGGAATGATTGGGGGTATCTACAAGACTCTCTAACGCTCAGTATCATTGTTAGGTATTTGTCTATAGTTAATTGGAATCAAATGATTATACATGGGTTTGTTCCCTTCATATTTATAGTAAGTTTTATGCTGCCTTTTGTATGCGACATACCTTCTTATTGGTTGTTGTGGATTGCTACCTTTCTGTCTCAATTGGTGCCTTTCTGGCTACTTTCTTGGTGAATAAGTCTATACAATAGCTTGTCTTCTTAGAATAGTGACAAGTTGGAGCTGTCTTTCTTGTGTTGGCTTTTATTTGCGGTGGAACTTAACTCGTTACTAAAACTTTCCTTAGTTTTTAAATTGGATAAGGCGACTTTACATGATAGTCCGCAAAATGCTTGGTGTGTGCATTTTGCGCAATGGGATGATTGCGCCTTCATGCACCTCTCTGGACTTTAAACCTTATGGGCCTATATGTTATCCAAATCACTCTCCAACTAAGGTAATAAAGTTTTTTTCTCTTGTTCCTATTTATTTTATTTTATTTTGGTAATAGTTCCTAATTAATTTTCTAAAGAAAGGGAAGGGAGGTTTGTTCAATTTATTCTCTTTATTTTCTTACTCATCTTTGTTTCGTTTTATTTTTTTACTTAAGTATCCAAAAATTGGACCACCGATCTTTATGATATGTTCAATGGGCTAACAACACTATCCCAAAATCTCTCAGCCCGTTGGATTTTTTTTATTTGACTAACACATATTACGGAACGGACTTATATTAACAGGTCCATTTAAGAACTCTAACATGTTTTTCTCAATGGAAAAGTCACATGACTCGTTATTCATACATATATGTCTCTATACTCCAATATTAAAAAGAATAAGGGATGTAAGGAATTCAAATTTTAAAGAATTTTAATGGATTATTACTGGAAAAAATTTTTATTGGTATTCAATTAAGATTTTAAAAGATCATTTTATACTTCGTCCAAATACGATGGTATTCAATCAGGATTTTAAACAAAGGAAAAATCATTTTATGGTATTCAAGAATCTGACGATTTTAATGGATTTTTTATTAGTTTAGATTTTGTAAGACTTTCTAATAAGAAATATAAATAACACGTCTCTCTCACAATCTCACCTTAACTCCTGGGATTTTTTGAGATTTTTCTATTGCAGTTTCTTTTTCTTCCTTTGGCGGATCGATCTGGTGAAAATTGGGTTTTGCCATGGGAGCTTCGTTAAAGCCCAAAAATTTTTGAGCGATTTTTATCACAAAACAACATAGAAACAACAACCCAACAAGATTCTAATATAATCTATCCTAAAAAAATGCAAAATTTCTGATAACTTTTGAAAGTTTAAAAAATGATTTTTCAAGTTATGGATAGCAATTTTTCTTGGCACAAAGGTATTATTTTTGTATTAAAAATAATATAAAACAATGGAAAAACAAGAAGGGAACAAAAATCCCCCAAACAAATTTTCGTTTTACATCAGCGAAACAAAATCGATTCACAGAAAGATTGAAACTTTCATAATATGAACACTATGTTTCGTTACAATACATTCATAAACGAAATTACTTCACTATTAGAAACGATTTCAAACAATTTGTTTTACAATAAATCGCTAAAAACTTATTTTTCAAAAGCTCAAAATAATTTAAGGTTTCAATGTATCGATAGAAAATAATTTAAGAGATTTTATAAACTTTCATGTAATAAAACCTAGAAAGTCAGATCCAAAATTTTCTTGGAATATTCAATGAAAACATACATACGATATATGGTTAGAAAACTCTTATCACATAAAACAAAAGGGAAGGGATCCACTTACTACCAAAAAAGTTTACAACTTTTACAATCAATTTAATCACCGTTGATTTCCATCAATCTAACGGTTATAATTTATTTGGAATTAATAAATGTGACACAATAAATTTTATTAATTTTCAATAAATTATAACCGTTAGATTGATGAAAATCAACAGTGATTAAATTAGTTGTAAGAGTTGTAAACTCTTTTGGTGGTAAGTGGATCGTCCCCCAAAACACAAAAACATCAAAGTTTCTAAGATCAATGACAAAAAATTCCAAACGAAATTTTATCATTAACTTTAGGTTCTATATGCAAATTTAGAATTATTTTAATTAATAAAAAAACTGTGGGTCTTTTAATTATATATACATAGCTCTGATACCAAATGAAGAAGACATTTTTCAATCTATTGATCAAACCCAAGAGAGAATATGCTAATGCATGAAGGGCTAGTATAGAGATATAGAGAACTGATACTTAGTAGGATATCAAGTTACGTCAAATTATTCATTGAGAAAATTATACAAGGTTTTACTTCTTTATTAATATAGTTGCATTCCTTTGTTATTTTTTTTTTTTTGGAAAAATGTGTATCATTTTAACGAATTTAAAGTTATGTATGTAACTTTAAGTGAGAGAAAGAAATAGATAAAGGAGGAGAGAGTGAACAAAAAAATATAAAGGTGCGGGTCTCATCTCTTTGTGAGAGTGAAATAACACAAGTGTGTCATTTAAAAGGACAAACATTGTTCCCTATTTTTTATGGGTCCATCTAATCTCATGTTGCATGAGAGAAGATCTCCCATGTTGTAAACTCACATGTAGTGGGGTCCGCCATTTAAAAAAAGAGAGGAAAGAGTGTCATGGTTTTCGATGGGTCTATTGAGATAAAATTACTCTTTTTTATGGTAAGCTGGGTAAAACACACCACAACACAAATTAAATAACTGAAATATGACGAGTTCTACAAATAGAAGCCAAATCTGCATCAAACAACAGACCAATTCCAAGGGGGAATTAAAAACACAAAAATCATCAGAATTAACATTCATAAAAGAAAAATTTGTCAGCCAATCCGCACAACAATTTCCTTCTCTGAAAGTATGAACCTGATGAACTCTCCAATCTTTATAAATCCATGTCCGTAATCGAGAAATCAGATGATTCTCGCGGACAGCATCACCATCACTAGTGAGCAGAGCAATAGCTGATTTAGAGTCACTTTCTACAATAATACTTCTCCATCCATCTTCCCAAGCTAGTTGCAAACCCTTTAAAATACCCCAGAATTCTGCAGTAAGAGCATCACACCTACCAATTCTATAAGCAAATCCTTTTAACCATAGACCAGCATCACTTCTAATAACACCACCACAAGCTGCTCATCTTTGATTAACCTTAACCCCTCCATCAGTATTAATCTTTACCCAATTGCTTCCAGGAGCCTTACAACAAATCAAAGTATCCGAATGGGACAGGTTATTTTGAGCTAAATTAACCTTATGAAAAGCATCTTGTATATCTCTCACCTTGGCTATCACTGACTGAATCTTGTATTGATAATCATGAACCTGATTTGGATTGTCATGACTTATTTCATTTCTCCACCTCCATGCAAGCCAGCAAGCTGTAGCAAACCATGTACACCAAGGGATATTATCCCTGAAAAAACTAATCTGTTACATGTTTAGTTCTATCCAATCCCATAAATTGGCAGAAAAGAAAGAAACCTACATATCTATTGGTACCAAATCAAACCACAAATTCTTCATATCATTACAATTTTGCAATAAGTGAATACAAGTTTCATTATGCTCCCAACAAATTGGGCAAGAAGCTGAACCCATATTAAACTGGCTAAGGAAATTTTTTGTAGGAATTTTATTGTGAAGCACTTTCCAAATAAACAGCCTAATAACCTGAGGTCCCTTCCAATTCCAAATTTTCTTCCAAATAGGGGCTAAATCTTGCTGCTCAACCGCACCAGATAAAGTGGCATAAATACCCTTAACATAAACTTTGGTATCACCTTTTAAATTCCAAAGCAAGTGGTTCATCCCATCATGAGGATTCGGAGGGAGCATACCTCGGATGTTAAGCAGAACATCATTTGGGAGCCACCTTGAAAGCTTGTTAAGATCCCAAATTCCATTACTGCTTATATAATCAGCCACCTTCATACCCACTTCATTCCAAGGAATCAGACTTAAGACTTTATCCATAAGCCTACCTGCATTTTTAACCCAATTATCCTTCCAAAAAAGAACATTATTACCATCACCAATTTCCCAAATCAAATGCTTCTCTAATTTATTCCACATCAAACAAATGAATTTCCACAGCCTTGAATCACTAACCCTACTTTTAAATATATCTGTTCCCATTCTCTGACCTCCATATTTAGCATACAAAACCTGAATCCAGAGTTCATCATATTGGCTAAAAATAGCCCAAGCAACAATATTAACTGACTCCCCCTTGCTTTTTTGATGCTACTGCATTATTGTTGTTTACTCTTTTTGGCTTGCTCATTAGCATCCAAGGGCCATACTTACTCTCAGCTTTATCATTCACCACCTCTTTTCCTTGCAGCTCCTCTGTGGTCACTTCTTTCTCTGTAACCTCCTTATTCCTCTCCTCATTCGATCCACCCACTTCATGTAAACATCTTTTTGGACAGCTTTCTACTCTATGACCATATTGGCAACATTAGTAGCAGACAAGATGAAGTCCTTCACACTCCACTTGCTTAATTCTTCCCTCTACCTTATACTCAGCTTGCAGGGGTTTGGTCAGATCCAATCCAACACACATTCGATCAAACCTACCTCTAGCCATCGATGTTGTTGCTGCATCTACCTTAATGAATTTGCCTAGCCAATTTCCGATTTCCTTCATCAGCCTGAATTAACATACTCAATAGAAAATCCTGGTAATCTAACCCATGCTGTAATTCTATTAATTGCTGCTTAATAAGGTTGGAAGTCAGGCTCCCATGATCTAATAACGAGATAGTGCTCCATAATTACCCAAGGACTCGATGTAAGAGCATGGTCTAAATCTTCTTGATTCGAAAATCTAACCAAAAAGAAACCATTTTCTATATCAGTGATGAAAATCTTTCCTTCCCTTTCCCACAAATTTTCTAAACGTTTTTTCATGAAAATCAAAGACAACTTCTTACCCAATAATTTGACAATCAGTGTTTTTCTCCATGGTTTCCATGTCTTTTTTTTGAAAGCATCAGAGACCTTGAAGTCCATCCGACCATCTTTATCTACTTCCCAGGTTACTTCAGGTTGCTTTTCTCCTTCATCAACCAACTCTTGATCCACTGCCTTATCTTCATCCTCTTCCAGTTCCAGTTCCCCTTCCTCTGACCACTCCCCATTGTGCCTCATCAACATTTCTTTGAAAGACATATCTTCCTTCATCCACTCATCCTCTCTTGGTGTCATTGACTGATCATGGCTAAAAGGCTCATCTCCTCATTTATACTATTTTTTTTACTTCTCTGCAAAATATCAGCTTCCTCCGGCGAGATTGCATGACTTGTCTTCTTCGACATTCGAAACCCTAGCAAAGCTCTTTCACCCCTTTCTAAATATCTGTGGATTTATGTAAATTTGGAGATAAAACTACTCTTATGCAACATAAGAGTGTAGTTTTTCCCATTTTTTCTTGACTCTTGTAATTTTGAATGTTTGTTAAAAATTAATTTGATGTTTAAAATCTTATAAATTCGTATTGTCTTTTCAAATCTTATAAATTCTATTAAAATCCAATCTTATAAAAAATTTATTGTAAAAAAGGTTTTTTTACAAAAAGGAAAAATTATTTGTCCTTTTTAAATGACACAACTTATGTCGTTTCACTCTCACATAAAGATGAGACCCGCACCTTTATAATTTTTTTGCTCACTCTGACTCTTTTATCTATCTCTTACTCTGATTAAAATGACACAATTTTCATCCTTTTAAATCTATAAGTTTTTTTATCTCAAATATATTCTTTTAAAATCCTAACATAATACACCAAAAAAAATAAAAGCGCGAGTGAAGTTCAGTGTTCAAATTTCTTGAGCAAGAAGAAAAACAAAGAAAAAAGAAAAGTGTCTGCGATTATTGAATAAAAAGGGGGAAGAAGAGGTTGGTTTTGGTAAGGAGGTGAATCGAATCGAATAACAACAATGTTCAGAAACCAGTACGACACGGACGTAACGACATGGAGCCCAGCGGGGAGGTTGTTTCAGGTGGAGTACGCCATGGAGGCTGTGAAACAAGGCTCAGCCGCAATTGGCCTCCGATCCAAAACTCACGTGGTTCTCGCGTGCGTCAACAAGTCAAACTCCGAACTCTCTTCTCATCAGAAGAAGATCTTCAAGGTTGATGACCACATCGGCGTCGCCATCGCCGGCCTCACCGCCGACGGCCGCGTCCTCTCTCGCTACATGCGATCTGAATGCATCAACTACAATTACACCTACGAGTCTCCCCTTCCCGTTGGTCGACTCGTCGTTCAGCTCGCCGACAAGGCCCAGGTCACTCACTACTCTTCCATTTTACTGCATTCCAAGCTAGGGTTTTGTTTTTTCAGTGAAAAAAGGTGCTGGCTTTCTTATTTTATTTTTTATTAAATATTGGGTTTTTAAGAAATGGGTACTTTCGTATAAAATGAACTTGGAAGCAATTAAGTGATCTTAACCTAATGAAATTTAAGGATTAATACTTTTTTTTTTGTATAACCGGAGTATCCCAGTCAACCTCCTCCGGTCATCTTGCTCTCGGGATACGGCCCTGTAGGCTAACCCCTCATTGGAACAGCGGGTGCATTGAGCTTCGCTACCAGAAGAAGGATGAGACTAATTCCCCAACCGAGAAGGAGACACTTTCCTCCTCTGGCCCCAAAGATTTTCCAAGAATTTGCTTGAGGCAGGGTTTGAACCCCTCACTCGAGCAAACCCTAGGGGGTCAGGGTTAATACTTTTTTGTTTGTGAGCTTTTTGAGACATTTGCGTTTTAGAGGAGGTTGTTTTCCTAAGGTGTATGAGATGGTATTTTTATTGTGTTATAGGTTCCGTTTTCCATTTCCTATTTTTTCTCCTGGATTTGACAATGATTAGACTGAGACTAGGATTGCAATATTTGATTTTGATGTTATTGGGGATCATAGTTTCTTAGGAAGTTGCTAACTTTCCTTTATGCTTGGTGATTTTCGTGGCGGAGTTCCAAGTTGTTCTATGTGGGTGCAACATACTTTGATTGTTAGATGTTTAGATCTGTCTCTTATTTTTGAATTTTTGATAAATTGAATGCCTTGAGGCTTGGGGTTGTTAGTTGGTTGATTCTTTGTTAGTGGGCTAAAGAGGGTGAGCCTTAGAGCAAGTGGTAAGGTTGACCAGAAGGCCATGGCTTCAATTTTAGGAAATAGTCTCTTTTCAAAATGCAAGGGTAATGTTGCAAAAGATCGACCCTCACCTCAACCCTTGCAAAGTTGGGGAGTCTTTATGCACAGGGGTTTGCCCCTTTCTTGCTTAACAATGTTTGGCTTCTGACACTGCTAACTGATTATATCAACTATGACAAAATGATTTTTGAGCTTTGTGCTGTTATTTGACATTACCTTGCAAGTTATGGCAGTGGTGAGATAAGAGTGTTGTGTATCCTCATTTGCGGTTTCTTTTTTTTTTTTTCTTCCCTCATTTTCTACTTTGTAAGTATTATAAAACATAAAATGTTTGCTATTTTAGGTTTACAATAATTTATAATTTATATGAACAAAGTTTTTCAAATTGGAATGAGTTCATGCTTCTGTATGCATACCAAAACAAAAAGCTGGATCTGTGTATAAACTTGTTTAAATCTAGATTGTCATGTTTGGTATTTGCCATTTGGATGTACTTGCAATGGACCTCAGAGTTAGTTATGGGAAATTAAGTTGGATATCTCACTGATCTTTTTTGGTTCTCTGTGGACAGTGGAGGCTTTGTAACTGTGTTCTTATATATGAAATGACTGAGTAATTGAGTATGTATTTTCATTCTTTAATGTATCAAGAGCTTCTATTCTTTCTAGGTTTCGAGGATGTTCATGTATTAAGGAAACTGTGGGGCATTATTCTGCGGGTTATAGATATTAAATAAATGTGATTGGGTCCAATGCTAACATATATGTTTAAAACTCAGTGTCGTAGTTATCATGTCATGCAAATCTATGGTGAGTTGGCTGTTTTATGAAGTGAAGTGGAACATGATTATTGTTCTATTCAATGTAACTGGCTTGAAAAAGACCTAGTTGATTAGAGTTAAAGTTATCTTATGATTTGAGTTAATCAAAGAAATCTGTATTCGATTTGGCTTTTCTTTCTGGGGCTGACAGATCTTTCAGTAGGTAGGAACTGAAAGTATGCCGAACAACACTTCTATTAGTAATCCCCCCCCCCCCCCCAAAACCCCTTTTCTCTTTCCATTTGTTTGTTTAGTTTCTTGAATGTAGTTACTTTATGCAAGACTGATCGGGTCATTTTACAATGAACATAAACATTGGGTTAGCTAATCGGCAATTTTTTTTAATGATATACAGTTATACTTGTGTTTTAGTAGTAGAAAGTTGGATGGATGGGGTATGGGATGCAAAGCTTGTGTTTTTTTGTTTTTGGTAAACAAAGCTTGTGTTTTTATCTGCAGAATTACATGGCATAAAAAAAAGAAAAAAAGGTTTCTGCAGAATTTAAGAGTAGTATAGTACTGAAAAGTTCTATTTCTCTCTGCAAAAAACATCAGTATTTGATACTCACGAAGTGGGTATTTGAACTGGGTCAACCCTTTATAGTACTGAAAAGTTCTATTTCTCATCAGTATTTGTGGTGCAATTTTGAGTGGCAGGTTTGCACCCAGCGATCATGGAAACGTCCCTATGGGGTTGGTCTCCTGGTAGGCGGACTCGATGAAACAGGAGCTCACCTCTATTACAACTGTCCGAGTGGAAGCTATTTTGAATATCAAGCCTTTGCAATTGGGTCTCGCTCACAAGCTGCAAAGACATATTTGGAACGCAGGTTTGAGAACTTCATGGGTTCCTCACGGGAAGATCTGATCAAAGATGCACTTATTGCAACTAGGGAATCCTTGCAAGGTGAAAAGCTCAGAAGTTCTGTATGCACTATTGCTGTGGTTGGAGTTGGTGAGCCATTCCACATTTTGGATCAGGAAACTGTTCAACAGTTGATTGATGCTTTTGAGATTGTGAAGGAGGAAGAAGCCCCTCCTGCTGAACCTCAGCCAGCAACTGAGTTGGAGGCTGCCACAGATCAGAGTTCTGGTGCAGATCAAGGTGGTGCTGAAAACCAAGATGGTTCTCCCATGGATATTTAATTATTTAAGATTCAGCACTGAAGGTGCTAAAAACAGATATTTTAAGATGAGTAGGTTTCATGTTAAGTGTGTCATGGGAGAAGATATCTCTTTGATGGATTTTCTTTTCTTAATCTTGTTTGTTTCTGCAATTCATACATGACTGTTCATTGTAAAGGATTTAACGACTGCGCTTGATGGACTTGAACGCAGAATTTACAATATGCTCCAAGGTATAACTTACAAAAATTCAGGGTGAAAAATGTTGGGCAAACTGGTCAAGCTTCAATTTTGTTATGCGTAACACTATTTCTTAAATTTTGAAAATCTGGCTAGGCCTCTGTACTTTAATGTTTTGCATGAAATTTTGTTCTGTTGTTGCTATGTATATTTTCGATTTTGGGAGGTGAACTCAATCGATTTTGGGAGATCTTAGTTTTTCAATGCTAGTAAAATATTAAGACTTCAAAAGTAAAGGTGGTAATTCAAGCTGATGCATCATGGTATGAATTTAAGAATTTGCATCATGGTATTAATTTAGTATGAATATGAATACATTAATTTGAATATGATATAAATTTTTATTTGAACATGATTTGTAAATTTTATAAGTTTATATGAAACGATATGAATAACTTGTAAATTAAAAGGGTTTTATAATTCTCATTCAACATAAGAATTACAATTTTTACACACACGATTTACATATAATTTTTTTTTTTATGATACTGATTGACGTGAATTATAAAACCCAAATTAAAATTATGAGTTCTAAATATTGACACAATTTATTTTTTATGCAGATTGACGCGATATGACATGCAATTTGCTGGTCAAAATGGTAATTAAAAAAAAGTACTGCCTTACATGTCAACATACGATATTATACAAATTTTGTATATTATTTTTTGCTAATACAAACACAAGGTGAATTTAAATGAATTAACTTGAACATAAATTTTCATATCATATTGGCGTCATGTAATGTATTGTTCAAGAATTGTTATCTCTATTATATTTTATAAATTTAAATTTAAATTTAATTATTTGACGACAAATTCTCAAAGTAAATAATCGCATAAAGTATGATATTTTACCAAATGGAAAAAATAAAATAAAAATTAGCGAGCAACCTAATCTTGGAGAATTTTACATGTCATAAGCTCAATTAACGGTTAAGAAAATTGAATCAATCATGAGTTTGGTGATGCTTTAAATTAACCCAATAATGACAAATCATACATGCATCAAGCTCAAATACATTCGATGCTCAAATCTACTAGTGTGTTTCCTGTGAAAATGTCTAGAGTTCCATGCATCACTCAAACTAGTTGAGATAAGATATCAAAGTATCAGTCAAACTAGTCTTTGGTGGACAATGTATATTATTTTTAAAAATTTATCATTGTGGGTTCTTTATATTGTTACAAGTTTTTAACATGTGTATTGATTTCAAATTTGTTACAATGTAAGCAAGAAATATGACTCATACATGATTTTGTGGTTAATTTGCTTTCAAATCCCTTTCATACATCATTTTTTGGATTCTAAGAAAATAATAATAATCTTTTCTTTGTGACTTCTTCCTGGGTGCAACATAAGAGAGCATTTGCATTTTGTATGGTAGGCATAAATATGATGATAGAAGAGGATGACCCTGGCAATGCATAAATATAGGAAATAACATGTTTGGTAGATGCATCGCCCACTTCGCAGAATTAATAGTGTTTTTTTTTATTATAGGTACAAGTTGATCTTTTAATTTTATATTTGCTTGGTTTGTTTGGAGATTGGTGGCATTTCAATAAGTTGTATGCATTTTTCTTTTTTAGCCATCTTCATTTTAACATAGTCTACTATGGCGTATTTATTTTTTACATAACTCATCGAGTAGATAACTATATTTGATTTGCATAAAATTGATTACTCTCAATATCAGATTTTTGTTTATGGTTGATATTTGTAAAATTCTGTGTCAATACTGTAGTTTTTTAATTTTTTCATTGAAATATACAATAAGATAACAACACAGGTTTTTCTAAGTATAACATTTGGAATTTTCTATCAATGAGACAATGCATCAGTCAAACTAGTTGAGACAATTTCTATCAATGCATCATCCACATCTGCTCGTACATCCACCGCAAATTCTCTAATGTGACTTCACCGCCAAGAGAGCTTGTAAATGTCATGGTAAATTGGTGCTGTCTTTTAGTTATTGGTTAATGTGATAGTCAAGTGGCTATGGAGCAGTTGATCTTGTTAGGTCCCATTTGCCTGTGCTGCTTTTTTGCTAGTGGATGTTAGCTGAGGACGGAGATGCCTTTGTCTTTTACACATATTCTTCATGGTTAATGCAACAATTCATGAGCCTATTGGGCCTTTCCTGGAAAGGGTCTCCATCTCGCATGGTGTTGGTCCAGATCAAATTGTAGAGCTATCAATATAGAGCTTGCTTAAACTACACATACAAGCCAACAAGGGTTGGCTTATTGGTTGATAGATCATAATTACATGACTTGTTCTAATTCAGAAATTTCTCAAAAACTCTTGAAGTTTTAACTCACTCTTCTTACACTTTTTCTATAGTCACCACTTACAGGACAACAATGGAACTCCATTTTTCTGAACAGCTGAGAACATTCCCACCTTTTGCCTAAGCATGAAGCAATCATTATCCAATAGAGTTTTCAGAACATTAAGTTTAAAAAAAAGGTGACGCATATGTTCACAAATCACAACGAAGATAAAAGCAAAGCCGTAAGTGTCCTCTTATAATAATTTTAACGGGAGCTTATGAACTAAGTAACAACCAGTAATGTCTCGAACATGAAGATCAAGAATAAACTTGCACGTGAAATTCACTTGCATTAGATACATCAAACATTAATTATCCACATACACGATCCTTCAGGGCAATTACCTTCTCCAAAGTACATAACAGAATTTGAAATATTATGGAACGAACCATTCCTAGGGCTGGAAAGGAGTCGTATTCTAGCCTAGAACATGTCTGGTATTATTGGGAATGAAAATAATCCCTCTTCCATGCATTTGAACAAAACAAAAATATCCTTGATGTCATTTCAAGGTTGGGAATGAAAGACACAGTTCTTTTAAAGATCTTATATTTTAGAAACCTTAGCTTGTTTATCAGGTAGGACATTATCTGGAAGAATAAGCTCTGGAGGGATCTCCCGGACAACACCCAACATTGAGTCATACTCCTCATCTTTTCTTGCAAACTTCTTCCGGAGCACCTTCTCAAACTCAATTTCATCAAAGGACTTTGCATTTTCAGCTGCATGGACCTGTGCAAGATTAGTGTAATTGGTGGCTGACTGAGAAATAAAAGATATCTCTTCAGTAGTGAGCTTCCTCAGGAACTTTGCCGGATTGCCTCCCCAAACCTGCAAAAATATTCAAGTTTGTGGTGACAGATCATGGATGATGCACATTATAAGTAAAAACAGCATTCAAGAAGAGCAGCTTAACTAAAACTACAAGATAAATCTCTAGTCCATGCAAAAACTAGAAACAAAACTAAGAAGTGCTTTTCGTCTCATGATTCCCATTTGGATGGGCTTTTTTTTTGTCCAAAAGCTGTTTTTTTTCAGAAAAAAAAAAACACTTCTCAGGAAAAGTCTGTATAGACGTCTGATTGAAGAAAAAGCATAAGTCATAAAAAAATAAAAAAACCTACTTTTTTTGGAAGCTATGTTAGCTTTTAAAAAAAGTAGAAGTTAAAAGCCAAATATTTTTTTTCAAAAACTAAATACTTTTTTAAAAATCTAAATAACTTTAGCTTTTGTAAAAACCATTTCTAATATAAGTAAGACATAAAAAACACTTTTTTTGGAAGCCCATCCAAATGGGTCCAATATTAAAGAGCCAAGGTTATTATATTTGAAAAAAGAGAGGTGCTATTTGTGGCAAACCCCTTTTTAACGAATTAGTTCACAAAGCCGGCAATACACAGAGTGGTTGAGTAATAATAATAATAATAATAAAGAAAACATCCTATTTCATGAGACACAGCTACTTCTTAGTCTGTTTTTGTTGTTTTGTGTACCATTTTACAAAAACAGTTTCATGACATCAAGCATTTTCCTTGAAACAAAATCCACTCACTCATATTAAGGGTAACATCTTCAGATCCTACATATAATAGCTTCAGTTTCTATGCAAACAAACATAATATGGTAATTTCCAGATATTAACAGACATAACAGCCTTTCAGAATGATAATTAGAAATATATATTTTATTGAGCATGAATCTTACAATAAAAACCATAAGCAGGCAGAAAAGCTCATGTAGTTGAAGTGATCAAGAAACACTTTAATTCATGAAAGGATGTAATAATCAGGACATTAGTTGGAAGTAAAAATTAAGAAAAATGGTCTAGGATGATGGATTAGGGTCTAGTCCATAAGGGTGAGGGTTTAGAACCAGGGTCACCCCATAGTGGAAATTAGTTTTCTAGCTGTCGGTGGTGGTGCAGGGAGATAGCAATAAAGCAGGTTTGAAACATAAAAGGTGAGATCAAAGTTGGAAGAATATACTATTATCGCGACACCTGCATACATTATAGTCTTAATATCCTGTTAATGTAGGAAATAGCTTCACTTGGTAGGTAGAGCTTTCATGCTCTTGTAGCACTTCGAGACTTAACCGATTAGTTGTCTGGTAATCGATGATTGGTGGAGAAATCAAAAAAAAAATAATAGGAAACATAATGAAATAAAAGAAGGCATAAAAAAGAACTCTTCAAGAATATTCCTAACCCCTAATAAATTGTATGACTATAATTCCAAAATACTTATCCTAAAACTATGACTACACAAAATCCCAAAAATAAATAAAAACCAACGCACAATTATAATTCATTCCCTTAACCTAGATCAGTGGTATAGTATGTTAATAATGGTAATTAATCCCAAATTCCAAACACAGACACAACAGCCTGGTTACCAGAACATGATCCTATCCTATCTCATTTATTTAATGAATAGCCAAACAGTATACACAATTACACACACAGACGTACCTCCCCAGATGGGATCCTTGCATTCTGCCTCACAAGGGCCCCAGCGGCAACCATGGCATGTTTCTCAACAAAGACACCATCAAGTAGTGTAGCACCCATACCAACAAAAGCTTCATCCTCAACAGTGCAACCATGTAAAACGGCACTATGACCTGCCCAGTGCAAAATTTAACACCCATGAAGGGTAAAATGTAGCATTGTTCATGATCACGGCAAAAGTATAACTCATGGACTCACCGACAGTAACATTATCCCCAATAATAGTAGGCAACACCTTCCCACTTAAATTTGATTTTGCAACATGCACCAGGGAGTTATCCTGTATGTTAGTTCCACTTCCAACACTGATGCTGTTCACATCACCTAAGCATAAAGTGGAGACCAAACATGATTACCATGTATATCTACAAAACAGATACTCAAGAAAAATTCACCTTCAATTTATATTAGACGAACAGAGAAAAAGCAACTTTGTTTGTTGTATTGCAAATAGAAGAAAGCAACTGTATTGGACAGCTGTGTCTTCTATGATTTTGTGATAAGGGCAATCCCAATAGTTAAAAACACTAATGTTGTAAGAGTATTCCATAAATAGATCTTATTAGTTACTAAAGCATCAAATGGTAAACCATTCAAAAGTTTTCATGTCGAATTAAGCAAATGAAAGACCTTACCTCTCAAAACACATCCATACCAAATGGATGATCCTCTACCAACTTGAACATCACCGATGACCGAGGCACTCGGAGCAACAAATGCATCTTTATCAACAACAGGACTCTTCTCAAATATGTTCATCAGAGTTCGATGCCTAGACACTAAATACAAGAAGAAAGAAGATTACTTGATATATTTTATAGAAAGACTATCAAAACACAATTCAAATCGTGAATTGTCGAGCTAATTTTTGAATTGTGAATAGTATTGAATAAATGATGATGCTCAATGCAATAATTTTAAAACAGGAACTAGGAATTAACAAAACAACTTAACCATAAGTCTCAAAAACAAAATCATAAGTCATAACAGAGTTACATAAAGTGATTGCATGAAGTTCATGTTTCGAAAGAATGAAAACAAAATAATGGAATAGCCAAATAAGATGCACATAGAGTGAACGAATGACTGTGTGAAGCCCCTGTTTCAAACGTATGAAAAACAAAGCAATGAAATAGCTAAATAGGATGCTTAGAGTGACTGAGTGATTGTGTGAACCCGGTTTTAGAAGAATGAACAAACACAATGGAATGATCAAATAAGGTGCATTCAATTGCATTCCTTTAGTTCCTTTTGATTAACAACTTAATCTTATTTGACTTTTGAATTTCTTTTACAAGAATTGATGAAAGAAAAGCAAACAAGAAAAAATAAACTAACGACTCATCACTAGATCATGTCATTTGTATTGGCGATATGGAATCTCACCGATTCATGAATGTATTGCATGATTCAAAGCCATGTCACATCATCACATGATATCAATCACTGGCTTGGCAAATCATACTCAATAGTGAAATTTGAATCGGGAATTGTGCGATCTAACAACAATGTTTTATGACACAACGGAAAAACCAGTAAATGTAGCTCATTAACATATATTTTCCGTATGCTAAATGATCAAGTGTTGTTAAACCCCCCCAAAAAGGAGTTCAAGTATTCTTAAACATTTTAAAAATGAGAGCAAGGAAACGAAATATAAACACTAAGAAGTCCTAGCAACATAATGCACAAACAAATTCATACATCACTATTACATACCATTTCACATTTAAAATGTGACTACATATATTATATAGTCACAGACAAAGAGCACTACTGCAAAGTGTAACAATGATAATCCTACACGAGCCACATTTTAAGATGTGGTACTCTTTTCCTAATATATTCAGCAAAATTTTACGAAACAAAGATTTAAATTGAACTCGATTATACATTTGACCTATGAGTATGACACGAACGATGATAATTACAAAGGGGAATGGTGAATTGAATAGGGAAATGGATCTAAAAGGAGAGACTAACGTTGCTCTTGGAAGTAGTAGTTTCCTTGGAAGCGTGAACCGAGGCGATCAATGGCTTGTCCAGTCTCTCGAATCCAGAATCCAACGGTGTATATCGCTTTCCCAAGAGTTCCCATTTCTGATTTCTGAATTTCAACCCAATCAGGGTTTTGAGCTCTCTGAAAGCTCTCTCAAGTCTCGTTAATTATGATAATTAGGAAATAATTCCATAATTGACCCTAATAATTATTAATGGGCTTAGATAATTATATTGAGCGAGTAAAAATGCTGAAAGTCGCTTTTCGGAAGAAAAGCGCAGATACCGGTTCTGCTACTCGGTATAAATGCGTACCGGAAAAGTATCCCGGAAAATTATAATGAATGCATGATAATTACTAGAATATTATGTAGGACTTGTAAAACAAGTTTCAAGTCAAAATGACGTAATCTGATGCCAGAACTGATACTGGCTATGGAAAAGCGCGTACCGGAAAGGTGCTCCGAAAAATAAAATAAAAATATGACAAATCTTAGAAAAATGCGTAGGTCTAGATTCCAAAGTTTGAGATCAAGATCTTTTACTTTGCTATTAAGGCTAATACTGCGCGTGTGTAGCCTTGTGCCTATAAATAGACCCATTTGGCACAAAACCCTAGACATTCTAAACTACCCTACGTGAGTGGCTGCTGCCTTGTGAGGAAAACACTATTCCATTGCCTCCCTCACCATTCTTGAAGCCAAGTCTTCACCTTTGCTTGGTTCCTCCCCTTTCTTCTTCATCAAAACACCTTGTGGGAGTGTGTGGGTGACTTGTGAGTGTGGAAAGTCATTCTTGGGAGTGTTCTGCCTCTGTGCATGTGAGGTTTGGGGGCTGTGGTGTTGTCTCCATGGTTATGAACCATTGTTCATGCCATTAGAGGTTGCAAGAAGCCTCCTTTGGTGCCAAGAACCAACCTTTGGTGTGGCATTTTCGTGTCCTTGGGTGTGCTGGACTTGTGTGCAGTGTTAAGAGCTCCAAAGTCACCTTGAACTACTGACCAAGCTTGGGGTAAGTGTTCTACACCTTTGATCCTAAGTTTAATGCTTAAAGTTGGTGTCTTGGCATGTAAAAAGTTAAAATGAAGTAACCAACACCTAAATGAACTTGTATATGCTTAAAGATGCATGCTTTAACGTGTACATGTGTTAAAAGTTGGATCTTTGGGATGGATACTCACGAAATGCAGAAACTGCATTCTGTCGTGAGATATCCGGATATTTGTCGAACAGATATCCGGATATCAGTATCCGGATATGGTATCCGGATATTGATATCCGGATATGGGATCTGGGTATCCGGATATGACATATCCGGATATGTCCAGTGTGATATCCGGATATGGCATATCCGGATATGCCCCTTCTAATATCCGGATATCCTGGGTTCTGCGCAGACAGTAGCTTTACTGTATGAACAGTAAGCTATGGGGTGTGTGTGGACCCTAGTTTAAGGAAGTTGAACTTCTATGATAAATGGACTAAGTCAGAATCACACGATTAAGGGCTTATGGCTTTGTGGGAAGCCTTAAGACGTAAAACGTAAAGGAAAGGCGTAGTCTTTAAGTTGTATGCTTGTGATGCATTTATATTGACTTGTTAATGGTCCATATCAGATTGTGATACTGCTGTTTGTGGACTAGTGAGTGGTTGGACTCTTGGCTTGGATAGCTAGCTTGCAAGGTAAGCTTTCGTGTCCTCGGTTTAGCCATTTTGATGTTCCACCATGTCCCATGGGGATGGGTTTATGCATGCTGTGTTACATGCTTTGATTATTTTGGAAATGCTGTTGAGCTGTTTATATGTAATGAGCTATTATGATATGCATGTGGTGTCCACCTAGACGGCAATCCTGAGTATGTAGTACATACAAGATGGAGAAGCATGTGGGTGAGGTGCAGGTAGTATCCATGTACTCATGTAGGCATAGACGTATTCCTACATTTCTCTGGCCAGTAGATTTGAAAGCACACATGACATGATTAATTGCTGCATCGCATGATTTTAGAACTTATACTGTAATACTGTTTTTGGAACTTATATTACACATGTAAGTGAGCTTGGGGTGGAGACTCCTTGAGGACCCCTTGTCTTGCTGAGATTTCTTGTTAGAGATCTCACCCCACGTTTGGGGACGCTTATTTCAGGATCAGGTAATGTTGAGGGCTCGGGTGGCAGGAGGCCAGAGCTGAGTTGATTTGATGATATGCTGACTGCTGTTTTTATTTCCGACTGTTGTTTATGTTTTCCGCTTTATTTATGTTATCATGTTGAGACTGTTTTGTGGGCATTGTTGCCTTATTTGGTGAGCATGGGGTTTGTCCATGCCACATGGTTTGACTATTGTCTTTTGGTTTAATGTTGTAATTAAAGTATCAGGATTTTGACCCAGGCTGCATGTTGTAGTCCTGTGGTTTTAGATACTCACATTATATTTATGTACGAGGTATTCAGTTAGTTGTCTTGCAATTTACATACAGGCAGTATTTTTATGAAAATGATTAAGTAATCAAGTTGGTTAAGTTAATGACGTCATAATTGAATTAAAGAAAAAGTTATTCCGCATTTTAATTAAGCGTGGCTTAATACGATAGTGTGTTAACAATCCGGGTTAACACGGGTTGTTACATTTTATGGTATCAGAGCACTTTCTAGGGAAAAGCCTGTATGTATTGCAATAACTTAGGATGTGTCGTTGCGTGTCTACCTTGTGTTCTCTCTGACTGGTGTGTGTTATGATAATGCATGTGTGACCACATGGCGTGGGCCTGATCAACTCATTCTTTGTGTAACTTGTGCAGAGTCATGGTACCACCGAGGAGGAACACGAGTACAAGCGAGGATCAATCGGATCCTGTCCTGGCTGCATTAGCTGAGATGCAGGCGGCCCGACTAGCCGACCAGGAAGCCACGAGGCTGGCAAACCGGGCAATGCTGGACGCAATTAGAGATGCGAACCAGCAAACCACGGCAGAGGTTCTGGAGGAGAACCGGATGGCCAACATGACTATGATGAGGGTCATGTTGGAGGAGTTGAGGGCTGGTCCTGCTGCGGGCCAGGGTCCTCCACCACCTCCACCGCCGCCACCGCCTCTACCTCCGCCTAGTCAACAGGAGGACACCCAGAGCCAGATGGGTGAGGGTAGTCACTTGACGGGGGCCATGCAGACTATCCCCGTACTTGCTGAGGATCGTGACGAGATCGATCGCCGGCTGAATGCTTTCCGCAAGCATAAGCCACCTTCATTCGACGGATCGTATGATCCCATTGCTGCTGCTAGATGGCTTCAGGCGCTGGACAAAATTTTCCGGATCATGCAATGCACCGATCCGCAGAAGCTGCTGTTCGCCACGTACATGCTGGAGGGCGAGGCCCATGAGTGGTGGACCAACCTGTCTCAGGTCTATGAGATGCAGGGCCATGTGATGACGTGGCCATTCTTCGAGGAGAGCTTCTTGGGTCAGTACTTCCCTTATGACTCACAGGAGAGGAAGCAGGGGGAGTTTGACCAGTTGGTGCAGGGCTCGTTGTCTGTCGACGAGTACCTGGCCAAGTTTAATGAACTGGTCAAGTTCTCTCATTTTCGCATGGCGAGGCCTACTCCTACATTCTTGGCGGCCAAGTTCCGGAGGGGACTTAATGAGGATATTGCTGGACATCTCGCTGGTTCTGCTTCGAGAGACTTCGGAGCGTTGGTGCAGCAGTGCCGCGACATCGAGGACTACTGCCGGGCGAGTCAGGCCAAGAGGGCCAAGGTTGAGGTGCCACAGAGCGCTGGTGGTTCTACTCCCTGGAAGAACAAGAAATTTGCCAACAAGGGCAAGGGTAAACCACCGTTGGCGGCTAAGCAAGCGCCAAATCAGTTCAGGAAGACTGCTGCTTCGGGGAACACCGCTAGACCTCCTGCTCCCAGATGTTCGGAATGCGGGAAGTCACATTTTGGGCCGTGTTCTACCGGTCAGCTGATTTGCTTCCAGTGTGGCAAGGAGGGCCACTACTCCAGAGATTGCCCGTCGGCGAGAGTTGCTGCAGTGCAGGCTGTGCCGTTGCAGATGGTTCCTACTGGGGCACCAGTCGCGCCACCTACCACCGGACGAGTCTACACACTTGATCGTCAGCAGTCGGACAGAGCTCCGAACCTGGTCAGAGGTACTGTTACCATTGGTGGATCAGCTATTGATGTTTTATTTGATTCCGGGGCAACGCACTCTTTTGTTGCTACCCCTATTGCTGTGGGGCTTGAGTTGCCCAGTGATGTGCTTTCTCCACCGATGCGGGTTACCACCGCCACCGGAGAAAAATGTTTGACCTCCACTGTTCATCGCGATGTAGCGTTTCAGTGGGATGGCCGTGACTTCTTGGTAGATCTGATAGGATTACCGATGGCCAACCTTCAAATTATTCTGGGCATGGATTGGTTGTCCAGAAACTGTGCAATGATTGACTGTTGTGCCAAGAAAGTGGTGATGTCTCCGGGTGGGTCCACAGCCAGTTCCTCACCGTTCATTTCAGTCCTGCAGGCGAGGAGAGCCTTGAGAGCAGGGGCATTTGGCTATGTCATGTTGGGAGGTTTGGTGAGTGGGAAACAGGAGGATCTCACTGGCATTCCTGTGGTGAGGGAATTCCTCGAGGTGTTTCCTGAGGAGATTCCTGAGTTTCCTCCACAGAGGGAGATAGAGTTCTCCATCGATTTATTGCCTGGTGTGGGGCCTATATCGTTGGATCCATACCGGATGTCGCCACCAGAGTTGGCGGAGCTGAAGAAGCATATCGAGGAGCTTTCAGCAAAAGATTTTATTCGGCCGAGTGTGTCTCCCTGGGGAGCACCGGTCATATTTGTGAAAAAGAAAGATGGGACCATGCGGTTGTGCACCGACTACAGACAGTTGAACAAGGTGACAATCAAGAACAAGTATCCTCTTCCACGCATTGATGATTTGCTGGATCAGCTCAGGGGTGCTTGTGTGTATTCCAAGATTGATCTCCGGTCCGGTTATCATCAGATACGGGTAAAGCCGGAGGATGTCCCAAAGACTGCGTTCCGCTCGAGGTACGGGCACTACGAGTACTTGGTGATTCCGTTTGGACTCACCAATGCACCCGCAGTGTTTATGGACTACATGAACAGAATTTTCCAACCGTACCTGGATCAGTTTGTGATCGTCTTCATTGACGACATCTTGATCTACTCCAAGACGGAGGAGGAGCATACCGAGCACTTGAAGATTGTGTTGCAAGTGCTAAAAGAGAAGAAGCTCTATGCGAAGCCGTCAAAATGCGAGTTTTGGCTCAAGGCGGTGAAATTTCTGGGTCATGTGATTTCTGCTAATGGAGTTGCAGTTGATCCTAACAAGATTGAGGCCGTGATGGATTGGGAGAGGCCCAAGAAGGTTACAGAAGTGAGAAGCTTCTTGGGTTTGGCCGGGTACTATCGGAGGTTCATAGAAGGATTCTCCAAGATGGTGCTACCGATGACTCGCCTTACCCGAAAGGAGACTCCATTCGTGTGGACACATGAGTGTGAGGAATGTTTCCAGGAGTTGAAGGAGAGACTGACTACTGCTCCTGTGTTAGTCCTTCCTGATCCTGCGGAGCAATTCGAACTATACTGCGATGCTTCTGGTAAAGGACTTGGCTGTGTGCTGATGCAGAAAGGGAAAGCGGTTGCTTACGCTTCAAGACAGTTGAAACCTCATGAGGAGAACTACCCGACTCACGACTTGGAGTTGGCAGCCATTGTTTTTGCTTTCAAGATTTGGAGGCATTACCTGTTTGGCATGAAGTTTGCTGTATTCAGTGATCACAAGAGCCTGAAGTACCTGTTTGACCAGAAGGAGTTGAACATGAGACAGCGTAGATGGATGGAGTTCTTGAAGGACTACGACTTTGAGTTGAGGTACCATCCTGGCAAGGCCAATGTGGTAGCCGATGCTTTGAGTCGGAAATCCGTGAGCTTATCCAGCTTAATGATGAACGACTACGAGATGATCGAGAAGTTCAGAGACTTGAGAGTGAACTCCTTGTTTGGGGGCGCACTGCTCGAAATGGAAACAGCAGAAGTGATCAATGAGCTGATGGAAAAGATCAAAGAGGCGCAAGTGCAAAGAGAATGCCTTGATTACGTGAAGAACCAGGACGGTGTGTCTTGGAATGATGATGGTTTATTGCTGTTCCAGAAGAGGATTGTTATTCCTCGAGGGCCATTGACTGAGGAGGTTATGGCAGAGGCTCATAAGGGCCGGTTCACTATCCACCCTGGTGCTACGAAAATGTATCAGGACTTAAAAAGGAATTTTTGGTGGCCGGGCATGAAGAAGGACATAGCGGTCTACGTGTCCAAGTGTCTGATTTGTCAGAAGGTAAAGATCGAGCACCAGAAACCGTCTGGTAAACTTCAACCTCTGGAGATTCCACAGTGGAAGTGGGAGAGTATTTCCATGGACTTCGTGGTGGGATTGCCTAAAACTCAGGCTGGTTGTGACTCTATCTGGGTCATAGTGGACAGATTGACCAAGTCTGCCCATTTTCTTCCAGTGAAGGTGAGCTTCACTAAAGAGCAGTTGGCCAAACTATATGTCCGTGAGATCGTGAGGCTTCACGGGGTGCCCGAGAGTATCATCAGTGATAGGGACCCGAAGTTCACATCTCGGTTCTGGGAGGCGCTGCAGGAGGCTTTTGGTACGCAGTTGCGATTGAGTACCGCCTATCACCCTCAGACTGACGGACAGACTGAGCGGACCATCCAGACATTGGAGGACATGTTGAGAGCTTGCACGTTGGAGCAGGGTTCTGCATGGGATAGGTACCTTCCGTTGGTTGAATTTTCATACAACAACAGTTTTCATGCTAGTCTGGGCATGGCACCCTACGAGGCGCTGTATGGCAGGAGGTGTCGGACTCCTACTTGCTGGTCTGAGGTTGGAGATAAAGAGCTATTCGGCTTGGACTTTGTCCAAGATACTACCCTACAGATCCAAATGATCAGGGAAAAGTTGAAGCAGGCGCAGAATCGCCAGAAGAGCTACTACGATGTCAAGCATCGACCACTGGAGTTCAGTGAGGGTGAGCACGTGTTTGTGAAACTTTCACCTGTCACCGGTGTTGGACGGGCACTCGGCGTGAGGAAGTTGAGCCCGCGATTCATTGGGCCCTACCAGATCCTTGGTAGAGTAGGACCAGTTGCCTATCGACTCGCCTTACCTCCGAACCTAGCCAACATCCACGACGTGTTTCACGTGTCTCAGCTTCGAAAATACATAGCAGACCCTTCGCACGTGGTGCAGCCGGATGACGTGGAGGTTCGGGAGAACCTAAAGACTCCCGTCGGACCACTCAAGATTCTCGATCGAGGCGAGAAACAGCTTCGAAGCAAGATCATTCCGATGGTCAAGGTGCAGTGGACTGGGCGTAGTCCCGAGGAGTGTACCTGGGAGCGAGAGGACGAGCTTCTCCGACAGTATCCCGACTTTCGAGACAGGTATGTTTCTGATTTTGAGGACAAAATCCTTAAAAAGGTGGGGTGAATGTAAGAACCCGCACCGCTAATTAAGGTGATTAGTAAGTTAATTATGATAATTAGGAAATAATTCCATAATTGACCCTAATAATTATTAATGGGCTTAGATAATTATATTGAGCGAGTAAAAATGCTGAAAGTCGCTTTTCGGAAGAAAAGCGCAGATACCGGTTCTGCTACTCGGTATAAATGCGTACCGGAAAAGTATCCCGGAAAATTATAATGAATGCATGATAATTACTAGAATATTATGTAGGACTTGTAAAACAAGTTTCAAGTCAAAATGACGTAATCTGATGCCAGAACTGATACTGGCTATGGAAAAGCGCGTACCGGAAAGGTGCTCCGAAAAATAAAATAAAAATATGACAAATCTTAGAAAAATGCGTAGGTCTAGATTCCAAAGTTTGAGATCAAGATCTTTTACTTTGCTATTAAGGCTAATACTGCGCGTGTGTAGCCTTGTGCCTATAAATAGACCCATTTGGCACAAAACCCTAGACATTCTAAACTACCCTACGTGAGTGGCTGCTGCCTTGTGAGGAAAACACTATTCCATTGCCTCCCTCACCATTCTTGAAGCCAAGTCTTCACCTTTGCTTGGTTCCTCCCCTTTCTTCTTCATCAAAACACCTTGTGGGAGTGTGTGGGTGACTTGTGAGTGTGGAAAGTCATTCTTGGGAGTGTTCTGCCTCTGTGCATGTGAGGTTTGGGGGCTGTGGTGTTGTCTCCATGGTTATGAACCATTGTTCATGCCATTAGAGGTTGCAAGAAGCCTCCTTTGGTGCCAAGAACCAACCTTTGGTGTGGCATTTTCGTGTCCTTGGGTGTGCTGGACTTGTGTGCAGTGTTAAGAGCTCCAAAGTCACCTTGAACTACTGACCAAGCTTGGGGTAAGTGTTCTACACCTTTGATCCTAAGTTTAATGCTTAAAGTTGGTGTCTTGGCATGTAAAAAGTTAAAATGAAGTAACCAACACCTAAATGAACTTGTATATGCTTAAAGATGCATGCTTTAACGTGTACATGTGTTAAAAGTTGGATCTTTGGGATGGATACTCACGAAATGCAGAAACTGCATTCTGTCGTGAGATATCCGGATATTTGTCGAACAGATATCCGGATATCAGTATCCGGATATGGTATCCGGATATTGATATCCGGATATGGGATCTGGGTATCCGGATATGACATATCCGGATATGTCCAGTGTGATATCCGGATATGGCATATCCGGATATGCCCCTTCTGATATCCGGATATCCTGGGTTCTGCGCAGACAGTAGCTTTACTGTATGAACAGTAAGCTATGGGGTGTGTGTGGACCCTAGTTTAAGGAAGTTGAACTTCTATAATAAATGGACTAAGTCAGAATCACACGATTAAGGGCTTATGGCTTTGTGGGAAGCCTTAAGACGTAAAACGTAAAGGAAAGGCGTAGTCTTTAAGTTGTATGCTTGTGATGCATTTATATTGACTTGTTAATGGTCCATATCAGATTGTGATACTGCTGTTTGTGGACTAGTGAGTGGTTGGACTCTTGGCTTGGATAGCTAGCTTGCAAGGTAAGCTTTCGTGTCCTCGGTTTAGCCATTTTGATGTTCCACCATGTCCCATGGGGATGGGTTTATGCATGCTGTGTTACATGCTTTGATTATTTTGGAAATGCTGTTGAGCTGTTTATATGTAATGAGCTATTATGATATGCATGTGGTGTCCACCTAGACGGCAATCCTGAGTATGTAGTACATACAAGATGGAGAAGCATGTGGGTGAGGTGCAGGTAGTATCCATGTACTCATGTAGGCATAGACGTATTCCTACATTTCTCTGGCCAGTAGATTTGAAAGCACACATGACATGATTAATTGCTGCATCGCATGATTTTAGAACTTATACTGTAATACTGTTTTTGGAACTTATATTACACATGTAAGTGAGCTTGGGGTGGAGACTCCTTGAGGACCCCTTGTCTTGCTGAGATTTCTTGTTAGAGATCTCACCCCACGTTTGGGGACGCTTATTTCAGGATCAGGTAATGTTGAGGGCTCGGGTGGCAGGAGGCCAGAGCTGAGTTGATTTGATGATATGCTGACTGCTGTTTTTATTTCCGACTGTTGTTTATGTTTTCTCTCTATGTCGATTTGTGTAATTTACGATATGAATTTATATTTGAATCTAAATCCAATCAATGATTAATGGCATGATAATTATGCTGGATAAATATAATTTTCAAAATTTCTTGAATCTGATATAATTGAACATGGCATAAATCACAAAAATACAAAAAAATGAAAACCACGAAGAATTCATTCCTTTGAATTAATCCACGATTACAGTAACGTTTCTATTTTGCCGTTGAAATTTGAAATCGAATCAGCTTATCTCTTTCTTCTTCTTATCTTGTTTTTCACCTTTAAATGGGAAAGGATCTATGTTCTCCTTATGTTATGCCGAACAATAGATATCCCTGATCCCATAACATAGGGCATCTGAATTTGCTTCTTCTTGTCACACATTTTCAATTTTTTATGTAAATGCTCATAACAATGGCGGCTGAGTTTGATGAATTGAGAAAAAAGCCTGCACCTTTTTTTGATGTTGAAGCGCCATTGAAGAGAGAGAAAGGGGAGTAGAGAAAGATTAAAATCACGATTAGGCGATTTCAATTTTGAAGTAAAAATCACCTAATCTTGGTTTAATTAGGTCTTCTTCATCGTAGGGGGGGAGAGAATAAGGGTAGAGTTAGAGAGAGAAAAGAGTAAAAGGGTATTCCAGCAGCAGTAGGGGAGCCCTCTTAGGGCAAGAGGCCTATGCAGGGTGGCTATACAGTCAGCTGGAGTAAAGACATTATAGTTTTGAATTATTGTGTATGTCAGTTTTGAGGCATTAGTAGTAATCATGCATTTGTATAGTTGTTATTGTTTTGAGAGGCATGTATGGTTATGATGTGATGCAGTATCTGAGTCTAGATGACGAGTGTATTGGCACGAAGCCATTTTTAGTCCATTGTGTTGGAAGGTTTGAGATATTTATAGATGGTCTGGACTTTTTTGTATTTCAGCTACAAGATAATTATGGAAATAAGTCCCTGGTTAAGTCCAGTTCACAGCCGTTATATTGTCCGTAATACACTGTTCGGAATAGTACAAGATATCATATCCAGATAGTATTTTTACTGTCAAAGACGATTATCGGAAAATAATTAGGAGTTCTATTCGGGTATAAGACTGTATAGATAATAACAATAGTTATAATAAAAATAATTTTGAAAATGAATTACGCAAGGCAATTCGTAAAGATAATTAAAAGAAAAAGTTAAATCACTTAGTCACGTGGATAACGATGATACTTTTATAGGTTAAATCTTCCGCTTAAGCATTTAATTATGCTGCGTGTCTGAACCATATGCATGTTAACAAACCGATCGCGAATGGGTTGATACAATAACTATGTGCTACCCGTAGTACATAATTATATTTCTATAAAAAGAAATTTTAATATTATAACTATTTATATGTAAATTTGTAAAATGGGTTAAACCTGAAAACTTTAAACCCATCTATTCAGGTTGAATGACCAATCTGGATAGAAAAGACAGCTGCGTGAATGAATATAATGTGGAAAGCAAATAAACAATTTGTCTGATTAATTTTATAAAAGTAAGACGTTGTATTATAAATGAAATGTTATGAATTCTTCTATGAGATGGTACAATTTCAACTTATTACGATCTTTTGTTGCACCTTATTCATAAAATCGAAGTAAAAATCAAATTAAGAGGAAGGAAAGTTGACTAAAGTACAATCATTCCAAATCTTCTCACTCCTTTGCAAAATTTGAGTTTGGTTTTGCTTGAACGATGGCGCATTTACCATAAATTTTGTAACGTCTCTGTGGCAGGATTTTCCTTCATCCTTCACAAGGCTGAGGCAACAATTATTGTCTACTGTTTGATTACCAACAAATATTGAAAAGAAAATTTGTTGACCACAGTTTGGCTTTAACTTGTTTACACAATCACTCAAATATTTTTGGTATGGCGACAGTGGCCCTGACGCTTTATTATGGTCATTGGAGGAACCCAGAGATGATTGCACAATTTGAGAAGAATGTGACATACTGATCATCAATAAGGTATAACACACCATAAAGGTCATCGATAGATGAAAGCTGCTGAAAGATGCCATGGCCCTTTAGACAATAGTATTTTACTCTTGCTTCCTTTGAGGTTTTTTCTTTTTATGGTATCCTGCTTCCTTTGAGGCTTTGCTTGTGGTAGTAAGTGATCAACATAACCATATTTATACTTTAAATTTCAACGTAAATATTTGCAAAAATCAATAGGTACCACTAACTCCACCGAAATAAATAAAGTAAGTTGTTATTTGTTAGTTAATAAACGTCATTCTTTAATTGCTTTACAAATAACGTTTAATTAGGTCATCCAATTCGTAGTTTTTTTTTTTTTTTTGCAAAGTTAATAATTATATTTTTTATTCTTGTTTTTGAAAAATCATCATCGCTCGAAATCCTACAGATTCAAACGGATTATACTATAAAATGGGTATGTGTGACGAGAGATTACGTGTACTATTACCTGATGTGTGACGTAACTTATTTTTTTGCATATCTTAGTTTAAAAATGCCTACTTTAGCAAAATATAAAAACAAGTTTTCTTTTGGCTTTCGAAAAACATTATTTAATATAATGAAGAAAGAATTAAGCCCATTAAATGTTATGAAAGTAAGGATAACTGTGACTTTATGGTAATTCAAGGGTAACACTTTAAAAATTACTTTTGATAAAAAAATATTAAAGTTTAATTTTTTTTTCCACAAATATAACTATTATCACTCGTAGTACATAGTTATAAGGGATATGTTATTCTACCTACTCCCAATTTACCTACCTTTGCCTATCCCACTCAACATCGTTGGATTACGATCTCATTTAATGGTCCAGATTGAAAAGATAAATAAAACCCATTTCCCCTTTCTTTCCCCTTATTTCCTCCCACATTCTTTCTCTCTCTTCCCCTTTCTCTTTGTCGATTTACGTAATTTACTATCTGAATTTATATTCGAATCTAAATTCATTCAATGATTAATGGCATGATAATTCTGCTAGATGAATATAATTTTCGAAATTTCTTGAATCTGATATAATTGAACATGGCAGAAATCACAAAAATACAAAAAAATGAAAACACGAAGAATCCATTCCTTTAAATTAATCCACGATTACAGTAACGTTTCTATTTTGCTGTTGAAATTTGAAATCGAATCAATTTATCTCTTTCTTCTTCTTATCTTGTTTTTCACCTTTAAATGGGGAAATGATCTATGTTCTCCTTATGTTATGCCGAACAACAGACATACCCGATCCCATAACATAGGGCATCTGGATTTGTTTCTTCTTGACACACCTTTTCAATTTTTTATGTAAATGCTCATAACAATGGCGGCTGAGTTTGATGAATTGAGAAAAAAGCATGCACCTTTTTATTTATGTTGAAGCGCCATTGAAGAGAGAGAAAGGGGAGAAAGAAAGATTAAAATCACGATTAGGCAATTTCAATTTTGAAGTAAAAATTACCTAATCTTAGTTTAATTAGGTCTTCTTCATTGAGGGGAGGAGAGAATAAGGAATAAAGGTGGAGTTAGAGAGAGAAAAGAGTAAGAGAGTTTTATTTATATCTTTATTCCTGTTATAACCTTTTAGTTTTTATTTTTAACAACTTGGTAGGAGAATAAATCCATAACTTTTTTTTTTTCGGTAAACAATCCACAACTTTTTTAAACGTTAATGACATAGAAGCTTTTTTGAAAAATAAATAAATTGGTCGTTACTTTATGTGTGTATTTAGACCTAACTTTTGAACAAAAAAAAAAAGAGTCACACAAAAGTTAAAATGGTATTTTATAAGTTATTTTTTTACTTTTAAAAAAAGTGAAAGTAATATTATTTATTTAAAGATGTTCTTTTTTTTGGTAAACAATTTAAAGATGTTCTTTAAATATTAATCCAAATGTTTCACCAAAAAAAAAAATAATCCAAATGTAAAATAAATCTATTTTTAAAAATAAAAAAAAATACATGAAGAGTTCTTTTTTTCTCTTCCCAAAAGTTAATTCAAATGGGCCTAAATAGAAAAAAATCAAACTTAACGAAAAATAGAAGAATCAATTGGGCCCTAAAAGGATTATATAATATCATGAAATAATGTTTGAATTAAGTTAGAACAGTGATGTTACCAAAAAAAAAAAAAGTTAGAACAGTGCTAACTGAAAATAATATAAACAAACCGCTTAACGTAATTTAGTTACGTGAGATTGGTAGAGAATCTAATGGAAAAAGTTCGTCAAATAAAAAAAATAAATTAATGGAATAGGAAAAGAAATTGAATAAAATTAGGTTTAGTTTTTTGTTAGCATTTTTATTGTATTATTTATGGGTTAAAAAAATAACAATATAAACATCCCTTAACTTTATATAATTCCCTCGCCCAATTATTTCAAACTTATTTGTATGTGGAACTACCTCTTATTTTGTTGGGAAAATAGTTCATGCTTTTAAATGACATAATTTATATGGCTTTTTGATCTTTTTGCCCTTCATTAATTAATTAATAACTATTTTGGTCCTCATTCAAACTATCTATCAATCTGCCCCTCTTTAATCGATTAATTTGAAGATTTAATCGATTAAATGGTCAAAGCTGACAAAAATGGTTGACTTGAGATTTAATGGATTAAATCTTCAAGTTAATTTGTTGCCTGTTGTGAGAATAAATACAGATAACTTATATGCATTAAATGCAGAAATATTTTTCTCTAATTTTACATCATATATATATATATATATATATATATATATATATATATATATAAGTGGGGAAAATTTATACTTACAACCTATTTTCGTTTACAATCTTTTACAATCATACCTTAACCGTTGATTTCCGTCAATCAACGATTATCATAAATTACGAATTAATAATAAATTAATAAATTTGATTTGTAAAAATTTTAACCGTGGATTGACGGAAATCAACGGTTAAGATATGGTTGTAAGAGGTTGTAAATAAAAATAGGTTGTAAATATAACCTTTCCCATGAAAGTATATGAAACTCATACTTTTTTTTTACATGATCCGATATGAGCCATACATATTTTTATGTATATAGAAAATAAACATAAAAAATATTAACCCTTACATAAAAATGATACAGTTGAGCCTTACACGCAATCGTCAAAGATAATAGAATTGCAGCTAATCTCTAAAAGTATGGGAACAGTTTGTTATTAAAATTATTGTGTAAAATAATTAATGAAACAAGTATTTTGTGTTTTTTATGTTTGGAAAGTTAAATGTCAAGAAATAATATAAACATGTTCCCTAAATTTAATTCTTCCCTAAATCTAATTCTAAAAATTATAAAATAATTATATTTTTTAAAATTATTTTTATAAAGTAGGTCTTATCAAACAAGTTATTATTATTATTTTCTTAAAATTAAAAAACTATTTTCAGAGACACAATAAGCACATTGAAAAATTCGGATTAACCAATCGACTCAAAAATCAATAAATTGGTCACATGACCGATTCAATTTTTATATCGGATCCGCCAACAATCAGTGCAAATTGATATAACTGGGTCGGTTTTTGAAAAAACTGGTGACGAAGTCAGTTTTAATTTGAACCGGCCCGGTCACGCATATTAATTTTTTTTATTAAAAATAAAATAAAAGAAACGACATGGTTAGGAGTATACCGGCAATTACATCTTTTTTAAATTTAGAAAATATTTCACCATTTTGAATTTTTTGTTTTCGTCACATTACAAATTTTATCAAATTTAGAAGAAAATCATCTGACGTACCAAAAATATTCTCCATGGCTTTAGCTTGAGAGAACAAAAAAGCTGTTGTTGCGCCTTAAATATGAAATATTTTTTAAAATTAACGTGTGTCACAACACTAATTTTTTTTTTTTCTTTTTACCCTTATTTTTTTTTTCAATTTTACTCATCGCCGGAATAAATTCTCTCCCTTATTAGAGAAGCAGACAGTTCCACGTCTTTGCTTTTTCTCGCGCTGCCTCCAACAAAAACTGTTCTGTCAGCTACGCTAGAGAGTGAGGCATCTCCAACTCCTTCGTTTGGCGGCGGTGTTTTCTCTCCGCTTCAATCATTTCATCGTCATCTTCTCTGTAAGATTTCTCCCCGCCTCATTCTGATTACAGTTATTACTTTTTAGTCTGTCTACGAAAGAGGCATTTTTTCTTCCCATTTGGGTATTTCGTCGAGCATCTGGCGCATACGAAATATATAGATGTGATGTGCATTAGTATGATAGTTGTTGAGAAGCCGTTGCACTTTATTTGAAGAGGGTTAGGGTTGAGGGGAATCGTGTATCTTGTTCAATTCAAATTGACAACTCCAACTGAAGTGCAATAGTAGTTGTGTGTCAAGTTCCTCTGAACCTCAGCTAACCATTTATAGTGATGTAAATGTCCAAGATTACTTTTCAAATTCACTATATCAATTGATCCAGCTTTGTGCACATTAAGTTAGTGAGATTGAATCATGATATTGAATAATATCCTCTGGTCGCAGCGGAAGATGTTAATCTGTTGTTTTGAAAATGGCAATGGTGAAGGTTGGGTAGGTTGAAGGAACATAAATCATGAAAGGCGACAAGAGCTATTGTTGTAGATTTGTGATAGATGTTAAATGTTTAGGGACGAGACAAATATTATATGTTTGATCTTTTGTTGGACAATGGTGTGTGATTTATTGTTTTTTATATTAGAATATTTGCGATTGGTATCATTCTTTATAGGTATTTGAGTATGTTTATAGTTTTTTTAATATAATTTATAGATGTGGTTCAACCAGTGACCCAGTACCTCGACCGGATCAATGACCGGGTCGAGTTTAATAACATTATATTTAATAATAAGAAAAACAAAACCACTTGGTGCTATACTTGAAAGCTGAAGTTTGCATCGTGTTAGGAAGCATAAGGGTTTGCGTCATGCGGTCCAGTTCACTAGATCCTGAGTCTCGACGAAACCTTTGAAAATTTTGGAGACATTTTGTTGAATTAACAATTCTCTGTGAGTGTGAGCTGCAATGGTTTACATAACTTCGTGGGACGAGTTTTTTGACCGATCCATTCAGTTGTTCCGTGCCGATCCTGATTCTGTAAGTTACTTTCTTCTGCTTTTCAGTTTTTTTTTTTAAATGATGAGTGCTTTAACTTTTGTCTGGTTACCGAGAAAATAGAACAAAAGCAAAATCAACACAACCAAAGATTGTAAGTTATGTTATATTAATTTTTTTTTTTACTGAAATAATTGTGGGGTTGAATTTGTGATATAGACGCGGCATGTCATGAAATACAGACATTGCGATGGCAAATTGGTACTTAAAGTCACCGACAATCGAGAGGTACTAATTCTTATCTATTATCTATTATTATTTTATGTACCTTTTGTGATGCTTGTGTTTAAGGGTTGAATGCCATTGTTGTCCTAGACTCACTTCATAATTAGGCGAATGTTAGTATGTGTTCAATTTTTGGAAGTATTGTGTTAGTAGAGTAAGATACAGATAACAATATTCTGAAGGAAATATCTTACGGGGTAATATTCTTACAGAAAATATATGGAATAGTGGAATACAAGGATAATAAGTGGCAACATCCAGATCATTAGAGAGGCTACTGGTCCCTCCCACTTACACACTTACAATCTGTCTAAAAACTGCCTACTCTCTGGTTATTCCTACAATTTGATACTCCTATGTGACTGTATTTATCAACTACACTACAGTAACTGTGCAATAACTGCATAGATCTGCTTATTTGTAACTGCATTCACATTTCTACATGGTGATTTACACATGATTGACCTGCTGGGAGGAGTCCAACCCTTTGCATCCCTTCCTAGTATAAACTCTTAATATAGGAGGCATTCCATCAATCCTTGCCCTCAAAACATTCACCTTGTCCTCAAGGTGAAAATCTGGAAATTGTTGTTGGATAGTAGATAAGAGTTCCCAAGTGTTTTCAAAAGAGGGTAAGGATTTCCCTGTATTTAGGACTTCAATCTGACCAGAAGCATTAGAAATGACTATTGTGCCTTTATAAAACAGTTCACCTCCTTGAAGAGTGAAATTTGGATGAGCTTGAGAGTTTATCAACAGATCCTGCATTATGCCCTGGAATTTGGAATCATATTGCAATTCTGCATTTAAGTCTTCTAAATACAGCAACTTCACAATGGACAAAGCAGCAAAATTCATTTGTCTAGACAAAGCAGCAGCCATAGTATTCTCCTCACCAAGTTGATAATGAATCTCAAAGTCAAATCCAAGTAATTTTGATGTCCATTTCCATTGTTACTCCCTAAGAATTCATTGGTCATTACGATATTTTAAACTTCTTTGATCATTTTTCACAATAAAATGCCTCCCCACATTTTTGCACCGTGAATACAATAGCCATGAGTTCTTTTTCATAAACCGATTTCTTTTGGGATGTATTTGAGAAGCATTGACTAATATAGGCTATAGACCTATTTTCCTGCATAAGAACAACACCAATGCCTTTTCTGGATACATCAGTAGAGACAATAAATGTCTTGGTGAAATCCGGTAAAGCCAGAACCATACTGCTCATTGCCTTGAGAGTCTCAAAAGCCATTTGTGCCTCTGCCCCCCATTGGAAACCATCTTTTTTGAGTAAATCTGTTAAAGGCCTTGCTAATATACCTTAATAACGAACAAACGTTCAGCAGTAACCAGTGTCTGAAGTATAAGTGTTCTACTCTCCCAACTGCCGTCTAAGTCACATCGTACATATAATTGTTCCAAAAGTTGATTGTTATTGTTTTTGACCAGTGTCTGAAGTATAAGACGGACCAAGCACAAGAAGCCAAAAAGATGGAAAAACTGAATAATATATTCTTTACATTGATGGCTCGGGGACCAGAAGGTATGTCTTTTGTTATGCTTTGTTGATAAGGATACATTTGGGCACCTACTTGCAGAGGGATATATTTGAGTAAGAAATGATTTTGAAATCATTTTCCTGTAATTTTTTTAAATGTTGAAATCTTGGGAAAGAATAATGAGTAAAACTTTAAAGAAGAGTGCATGTTAAAGGTGTTAGCCAGCTTAGGATGCGCATAAATTTTTCCTCAAAAGTTCTGTGGTGCATGGAGTTGATAGCATGTTAAACTGCAACCTTTTTCAATTGTAAACTAGTGCTTCTTGGTACCCATGCTTAAGGGTTATGAAAATTACAAGGCGTACATTGATGAAACCTTTAGTGTCTTTTCCTGTCTCATCTTCCTTTAGGGTCTTTTCCTGTCTCATCTTGCCTACAGGATTTTCTCACTGTTTTTTTTTTTTTTTTTTTAAAAAAAAAATCCTTTAATTCTGCAGTGGATCTATCAGAAGTCACTGGGAAAGAACAAATGGATGCACAACCGACCAAAAGAGGAAGAGGGAGGAAGCAATAAATGATATGTCTGGCTGTCTGAAAGATCTTCATGAATCATAGGAAATCAGTAATGATTTGATAGACTTTTTTACCCCTTTCCAAAATCTTACTGTAACGCCTTGATTGCATTTGCAGAATTTTTTGTTTTCTGAATTCGTCTCTGATATGTTAATTTTGCCTACAACAAAATTATTCACATATCATTGACAAATTGGCATTACCTTTAACATTCCTATTGTTACTAAATATTACCTTGATTCTTGTGATCGTAAGGTCACCGGTTCGAGTTTGAGAAACTGACTCTGCAATTTCTTGGGCATATAAGTAAGCTTTATAATACAAAAACTTGCGCGTCAGAAAGAGAGAAAGAGGGCGTGGAAAATGTTCAAGGCTCAAGAGATTAGCTGGCCATGTTTAAAGATCATTGCTATTAGAAAATTTGAAGCCGCTACTCGATTTGCTAACTTTTTTGTTATTAAAAAGCTAGAGTCAAGTTCTGACAACTTAATCTGGAATTTTGGTTTCTCGGTTGTTGGATTATTGTTAATAGCCATGGCTGTTTTAATAAGACATTGATCTAGCTGTGTTAAGAATATAACATAAAATTATTCATTTGTCATAGAAGTTGTGATACTGTTTACTTCCCAACTTGTTATTTATACTACAGTGCAAGGACAATTTTTGCAACAAGGGTTCTTATCAAATTATACAATGGCTACAAATTTTCACATTTCCATGCCACTCTTTTTGGCATATTTGCAATAGGCTGCTCAGTGCTCTCAAATTCGTAATTAAGGCAGTGGGAAAATGTGTGGTATACATAGGAGGGAAATATATTTCATGTTGCAGTTGGATTCGGGTTAGGGAATAGGGATGATACTGGAGCCTGCTATTGCCCCCAAATAATTTTTAATTTTAATGCAAACAAAATAACTTTATGACACTCACAAACTTGACAACATATATATACATCCAGAACCTTGAGCTTTGGAACTCCCTTCATCGATCAAGACAGTTGAAAGTTTCTTTAAATAAAGCAAGAGATTGGGCCATAAGATGCTGAAATAAAAGACCAATAACTGTGAAAATCACAAACTCGAGCCAATAAAAGAAGGGTTTTATAAGAGTTATGTTGTAGGAAAAGTGATTGTGTTATGTTATATAGATTCGTTTTGCGTGCTGGATTTTATTTTTATTTTTTTGCTGCGAGCCCCACAAAATGTTGTGTGTGTAGGAAAATTTTTGTGGTCACGTTAAATGATAGATGATAAACCCATAAAAGAATTGTAGCTTCTATCGTGAGGGTGACCTATTTATCTATAAAAACGCTTGTACCCCACCTAAGAAACAGAGGTACACAACCTCAAATACAACCTTTCTGGCTCAAACAAATGGGGATATTCTTCGAAGTTTGTCCCTGGGAATTCCAGACTCCCCCCCCCCCCCCCCCCCTCTCCCCTCCCCCTTCTAAAGAAACATGTATCACTCTACATTTGGTAGACAAAAACTTAGAAGAAAACGAATAATTGCCGTAAACTAAGTAATTAAGGAAATATTAACATTTAGATAATAAATCTCTCCTATACACTCAAATATGACCCACTTCAATTTTTTTTCTTTTCCTGTACAGTGGAATTCACATACGTTTGTGAGTGTAATATGAGATATCCTATCTCCTATTGCATAAGAAAATATAATTCCTTTGACAAAGAGAGCCAAGGTTGTTCGTGGCTGGAGAGCTCTAAAGCTGTTACTTGCTTTCCAATGCTAAATGGAACATTTTTGTACTTGGTCACGTGCTCAACAGATTATCTTAAACGTATATGTTTATGTATAAACCAACAATTGCACAGCATCAAAATGTTTTTTCTAATCTAACCACACTCAGACATATCAAAACTTAAACTAGCACTCCGTGGATGACAAGGATATATTGTGGGAAAGTCAACACAAGGTTGACAATAGTCTCCAACATGCCTGGACGAGTTTCTGCCTAATCTTGTGAACAGTAAAGCAAGATGCCAAAAGGATTCAACTCATCCTTTTGGTATCAATTATCAATGAAAAGAAGGATATTTGAAATAATGGACTTTCCTAAGTCCCACATTTTTTTCATCCCTATATAAAAGATGTTTCTTTTTAAATGTGAAAGCATGTATGTTAATTTGCTAACATTTTTGTGGTTTTACATTTGTTTATGAGAAAAGTGTTTATCCATTTAAATGACATAACTTATATTCTTTCACTTTCACAACGAGGCGGGACCCACATCTTTATAGTTTTTGTCAACTATCTTTCCTCTTTTATCATTTTACATCCTTTAAGATGACATACATTTTTTTCTTTATTTATATGTATTTTTACTTGGGTCTAACAAAATTTAGATTTGAATTAGTCCTGTAATTAATGCACGGGTAAATTTTTTTAGGAAAATAAAATAAAATTTATTTATAAGATATTAAATTATGTATGTGATAATTCTTGATTTTTTTATTATAATTTCTATTTCCTTTTTTTAATACCGAAGAAAACTTAAGTATTTGGTTTTCTTTTTCTCTTATATAAATATTTTTAGTAATTTTTTTGAAATATCCTGTATTTTTTTTAAAATTCTAAGTCATTTTAAAATTGGAGGATAAACTTTTTCCCTTTAATAAATTGTTAATCTCTTTCAATATAAAAACTTATATTAATTAATTAATTAATTTGCATTAAATGATTGGTTCTTCATAAGTACAAGTTGTACAATCATAGGGAGACCTAGGGAGAGGCTAGGGTTGACCACCCCTCCTCCCTAAATTTTGAGTTATTTTATTAATATATATATATATATGGGTTTTATATTTCTTATTTAACATGAGAATTCAAACTTTCCTACACACCCTTCGATTTCCGTGCTGACATGGGTCCTACATCTAATTTCTTCTCACACATGGGTCCCACATGTTTTTTATCTCTACAACATGAAATTTCAATTCTCATTTAACATGAGAAATATAAAACCCTATATATATATAAAGAGTTTTAGAAGAGTTATGTTGTAGGAAAAAAAGATTGTGTTATGTTATAGAGATTCGTTTTGCGTGCCAGAGTTTTTTTTTTTGCTGCGGGCCCCACAAAATGTTGTGTGTGTAGGAAATTTTTTATGGTCATGTTAAATGATAGATGATAAACCCATATATTAATCATATTTATAGGTTATTAGAGCTAAAAATTAGCCTTTCTTTTAAATTAATTAAAAATAAACTTAAAGAATATCCAATCTACCACATACCACCCAATTGTCCCTTGTTTTCTCATTATATGGCTTTTGTTTCTCTCTATTTTTTTCTTTTTTTCCTCTTTAAATCAAAGTGTGATAGAGTTATTGTTCCTTTGCTTAAAAAAATGATTTCTCTTGGTCCTTCCATCATAAATCAACAAACCCTGGTTTTGTACTTTAAATGCGACATAAAGTAAGCAATTTTAGCTGTGTTTCTAATCTTAACTTGTTCTATTTGAAATTAAAGAAAAAAATTTCCATTTTGAAAAAAACACAAAATGATACAAAAATATACATCTTGATATTTTTCAATCATTTGACAAAATTGATTCATAACTTCTTAATATGAAACAGTAACACGGTAATTTCTTTTTTTTTTTTTGGTAAATACATGGGGCATTGCCCCACGAAACAGACAAAACGAAACAAAAGAAAACAAACAATAACAGGAAAAAGCAAGACAGAAAGAAAACTAAAAACCATCGACTCAGAAGAAACAAACTCAGCATCTTGCAGCTGGAGTGATGACTCCCGGATCCAGCATATCAGCAGTAAGAAGATTAAGTAGCTCACTGTGAGGGGATGTAATAGTGGATAAACCAAAAGGATCATCCATTGCTTTCTTCGCTAGCCAGTCCGCACAATGATTACAGGTCCTAGAAATATGCTTCAACAAGACAGACCAATCCTTATTGAGAGCAGCTCGAATCTTAGTTACCAGAGGTAGCTTTCGAGTGTCATTACCAGTCATGGTAAGAAGGCCAATGGCTTGAGCAGAATCTGATTCAAGAATAATTTTCTTCCAACCAGATTTCCAAGCAAACTCCAACCCATGTAAAATAGCCCAGAGTTCAGCTTGCAAAGGGGAACAGGAACCAATAAAGACAGAGAAACCAGAAACCCAATTCCCCTCCCAGTCTCTCAATAATCCCCCACATGCAGCTCTCTCATTAGAAACTGCACCATCAACATTTAATTTTAAATAACCTTGAGTTGGAGCAATCCAGGCAGGGGAGGATCTGATGGGGGTATATAGGATCAACTTTTGTTAACCATTTTCTGTTACAGCACCTTAACTCTCCAATTGATTCAGCAATACAAGGAGAAGGGTCTTCAGGTCTCTTTACAAAGCCTTCATGAAGCTCTTTATTTCTCCAATACCATAAGAAATTACAAACGGTAAAGAAAAAGTCCCTCCAGTCCTTGGCATGGGTATTCTTTATATTCAAATTGAGGATAATCCACTCTTTGGAACAGCTTGAGGTGAAAAAATCAGGAGGAAGAGGATGCAACAAAGGTATTAGCCAGACCTTTTTAGCTTTATTACAGTCTCTAAAAGCATGGAGCAGGGTCTCCGCTAGGTCAGGACAAGAGGGGCAGCTATTAGAGGAATCACTCCATTTGCTGATATAGTCTTTAGTTAGCATCCTACCATGGAGCATTTTCCACAAAAGAAGCTTAACTCTCTCTTTCCCTTTCCAACTCCATATCCGGTCCCAGCAGCTATCACTAGAGAGGGAGTTAGGACAGGTCAGATTTCTATAAGCCGATTTAACTATAGACTGACCTGGAAGCAAATTTCTCCAGCTAACACAATCCTCTCCTGCTTCCCCATCAGGATGAGGAATAGCCATAATCTGGTTTACTACACTTTCATTAAAATGGTTAAAGAGAAAGTGCGTATTCCATCCCTCTCCTGAAGAGAAAGAATTATGGTTTATTTTGAGATCAACAGTCTCAGCTGAAGGAGGAACAATTGCTAACGAAATTAGGCTAGTGTTGAGACCAGCCCAATCATCCTTCCAGAAATCAACTTTCTTCCCATTACCAATCTGCCAAGAGATGTTACTTAACATATCTGGCCAGACTTTGCATAAACTTTTCCATATATGAGAATCATACGGTTTAGAAGATACCTCCTTTAACAACTCTTTATTTCTGCCATATTTAGCCACTAGCACTTGAGCCTACAGGTGGTCAGGGGATTGAATTAACTTCCAAGCACATTTTTGCAGGAAAGTTTCATTTTGCTTTCTAAGATTGATGATCCCCAAACCACCTTGCTTTTTGTCCATCTGGAGCTGCTCCCACCTTACCGCATGGTGATTCCTATGATTATCAGTGTCTCCCCAAATAAAACTCCTTTGAATTCTTTCTATCTCATCACAGATGCCCTTTGGGAGAAGGCTATTCTGCATATGAAACATAGGAATAGCTGAAATGACTGATTTAGCTAATGTCACTCTCCCTGCCATAGACAAGCAGCTATTTTTCCAGCCCTGGAGTCTCCCATTTACTCTGTCCATGATCTCTCCATAATGTAGTTTATTTATTCTTCCATGCTTCATTCTATAGCCCAGGTATCTGCCAATATTCCTAGTATGAGCAAAGCCACTTATCTCCACAATAGAATTAGCCAGCTCAGAAGAAACATTCTTAGAGAAGAAAATGTTTGATTTAGGGTAACTAACCTTTTGCCCCGACATGTCACCGAAGATTGCAAGACAGTTCAGAATAGTCTTGATCTGATTGATGCTAGCTTCACCGAAAAGAAGCAAATCATCTGCAAAAAGCAGGTGAGATATAATTGGACCACCTTTTCCAGCTTTCATGGGCTTCCACTCCTCTCTATTAATGCAGTCAGCAATTAAATGAGACAGCTTCTCCATACACAGAACAAAGATATAGGGAGATATGGGGTCCCCTTGTCTAAGGCCTCTGCTAGGAGAAATTCTGCCTGACTTAGCACCATTCCAAAGGATTTCCAGCTCAGTAGTAGAGATGCAATGCATGATGAGATTCACAAATTGATCAGGAAGACTAATCTCCTTAAGCACTTTATGGATGAAACTCCAGGACATGCGATCATAGGCTTTTTCGAGATCAATCTTTATAGTAAAAAAGCCCCGCTTACCTTTCATTCTATTCATAAAATGAACCATCTCCTGAGCAATAACAATATTGTCTTGAATTTGCCTATTGGGAACGAAGCTGACTTGGTGAGGGGAGATTAGCTTGTTTAGAATGGGTTTCAGCTTCCCAACAATAATTTTACTGATACCTTTATATAACACTGAGCAAAGAGCTATAGGCCGAATTTGAGAAATTCTTTCAGGTTTAGCAAGTTTTGGAATTAAGACAAGTAAGTTTTTATTGAGATCCCTAACATCACCTGGATTCTTCCAGATATGAGAGGCACACTATACCACTTGCTTCTTCAGGAGATCCCAATTTTTTTGGAAGAAAAGAGCTGGGAATCCATCAGGGCCAGGAGCTTTGAGACCACCCATGGAAAAAAAAGCCTCCTTAATCATAAGATCAGTTATGGGCTCATTAATCAACTTCAGATCAGATTCAACAAGGCCAGGCCAGTTAACACTAGTGACAGCCCAAGGTCTATTACAGTTTTCTTCTGCGAACAGGTTATTGAAAAACCCTAAAATAAGCTTCTTCAGATTTCCTTCTTCTCTAACAGGATGACCTTCATCATTTTTTAATTCTAGGATCTTATTCCTAGCCCTCCTGATGATAGTAGTCGTATGATAAAATCTAGTGTTCCGATCTCCATCTTTTATCCAATTGCATCTAGTTTTTTGAAACCAAAGAGCTTCTTCTTGATCCAACACTCGGTTCAGTTCTTCCTGGAGGGCCTTGTCTAGGTCTGAGTTAAACTGATCCAGGTGGTTATTGGTATTCAGTTGAATTTCATGCAACTTATTAAGTAGGAACTCCTTTCTAATCTGAATACACCCAAACACCCTTTTATTCCAAGACTTTAAAGGGTTAACCAGTTCATACAAGCTCTGGTTAATTTTAAGATGAGGTTTCCAAACAAATTTGAGAAAGTGGGAAAAGGAAGAATGCTCAAGCCAAGCCACCAGAAATCTGAAAGGCCTATCCTTCTTACCATTTTCTTTTGTAGACAAGGTTAGGAGCAAAGGATTATGATCAGAATTAAGCCTGGGCAAGGATCTCACATAAGCATCATCAAAAGCAACTCTCCAATCTGCATTTACACAAACTCTGTCTAATCTTTTGAAAACCCTGTCAAGATGAAGCCATTTAGGTCCCTTCCAGGTAAACTTAGAACCTTTACAGTCGAGATCCAAAAGATTACAATCATTAAGGAAAGAGGAGAATTTCTGGCGTCTAGCAGTATTGACAGGGGCTCCACATTTTTTTTCATTAACTGAAGCAATTTCATTGAAGTCTCCCATTATGACCCAAGGACCACCCACAATGTTTCTAATCCTCTTAATATTTGGCCATAGCTCCTCACGAATATCCTCCCTAGGATTGGCATAGACCACAGTTAAGAAAAAAGAATTCCCTGAACTAATCGAGCAATACATGTGAATGAACTGGCTATTTTTTTCTATTATCTCTATATTGAAAGCATCTTCCTTCCACAGGATCCAGATACCACCTGAGAAACCCACAGCTTCCTCTAATTCAAAATTATTGAAACCCAGTTGTTTAATCTTTTTCTGAGCAATAGCCCCACTAATTCTCGGTTCTAAAATAGCAACCAAGCCAACCGTATATTTCCTTACGAAATTACTTAGGGATGTCTTGAAAGATTTCTTTGCAGCACCCCTACAATTCCAAACTAGGCAATTCATTGGATAACTAGATCATGGTCAGGGTTACTGAGCCCCTGAACACTCTCTATCATATGAGCAGCTTCATTCATGGTTGAATTCTTTTCCATCTCCATTCCATCCTTCCCCTCTTTATCAGGAGGTTCCCAATTTTTCAATTGAACATCACTACTAGATTGAGTAGTATCCATATCCGAAGGCTTGTTATCCTCCATACATAGATCACTGCTAGTAGTTTGACCAGGCATATCACTAAGATTAGAAGCAGCAATCTTATCACACAGATCCTTCTCTACCTCAATCAGAATAGGCTCTTTTCCAAGACGGCAAACCGGAATCGTGTTGACATGATTCTGAGGACGCAGTTTAGTGGGATTACTGGATGAAAGGAGCTCTACAGAGTTAGAGCTTTTCCCTACTGACTTAGAAGCAGTAGTGAAAATAAAGGATTCTGTCTTCTCAGAAGATTTAGGCTTATAGATTGACTTACCAGTAGTCCTTTTCTGAGCTGATGGAGATTTCCTGATTGGAACCTGAGGCTTAGTCTTGAGAGGAGTAGCCCCTTCATTCTCCTTGTTCACATTCATTCTAGCTCCCACAGCTGAATTGCTATTGGTATTTTTCGGAATAGCTGGACCAGGATTGATCATAGGCTCTTGATTAGCCTGGCTGGAGCCTCTTTTATTGGAGATATCATCTCCAAAAGCTCTATCCGCCTTTCCTTCAGATTTCTTTGGATGTTGGCTCTTTGGGAATTTTTTCTTTTGCACTACCATCCAAGGTCCTACACCATGGTTGGCAATAGGTGGCACTTTTTCAACAACTGGTTCCTGTGTGTTACTGCTCTCAGCAGTTTTAGTAAAATCCGAACATTCTTTAGAATTATGTCCATATTTTCCACAGTGAAGACAAATCAGGTACAATCCTTCATATTCCACCTTAAATACTTCATCTTCCAATATGAATTCCCCTCTCAAAGGTTTAGAGAGGTCCAATTCAACACAAACCCTCGCAAACTTCCCTCTATCACCCAGTGAAGTGGTTTTATCAATCTTAAGAACTTTACCAACAGAGTTTGCAATCATCTTTAAAACAGGGATAACACAAAACTCAAGAGGTATACCTGGAAGACGAATCCACGCAGCCACACGATGGATATTTGCTTTATGGGGGTTGAAGAAGGGCTCTCATCTTCTTATTGCCAGATAATGACCCATCAGCACCCAGGGACCTCCATTTAAGGCCAGATTAAGCTCCTCCAGGCTCGAGAATTTCATAGAGAAGAAGTCACTCCCCAGATCAGCTACTATGATGGAACCTGATTTTGCCCATAAGCTGACCAGCTTGTTTTTCATATACATGACCCCAACCTTTTCCCCCAGCAACTTTACAATAATTGCATTTTTCCAGGGGCTTCTAAGCCTCTGTTTTGCTTCTTTTGTGCAGCGAAACCTGACTGAGCCGTCTTCCCCATATATTGTTTGAAAACCCAGCTCGATTATGACACCTAATTTAGGGTCCAGGGGTTCGCTATTATCATCATCCAGCTCTTCATGCCAAGAATCGTCCTCTCCCAACAAGCCACCTTCCGATCGAAGAGCCTCCGCGAACGACTTGGGTTTGCCTGACGGAACTCGGTCCATCAGATTTCCCAAACTTGCTCCTCGATTGGATGAATCAGGGGAAAATTCCTCCCCATTCTTGGATCTCTTGATACTCTTTCGCATGCCATCTCGAGAATCAAATTCAGAAAACTGAGATCCACCTTTTTTTTCATTAAGAACACTCATATTTGCCCTAACAGAGAAGAAGAAAAACGCACGTGAAGTGCACGCTCACCTAACCCATTTTTTTTCCTTCTCTCATTTCAGAAAAGGTAAAGAAAGGGGAAGTTACTTTAGGAATTAACTAGAATTGAAAAAGATTTTGCTTGATTTAGAAAAAAAAACTTTTGATCTAAACAAAACGGAATATCAATTGATTTAATTTTTATGTTTGAAACTATAAAAATGTAATTGATTTTATTTTGTTATTTTACATTTTACCCCTTTTACATAATATTTATTTAACATAATATCCAAAAAAAACTATTTATTTAACATCATCACAAAAATCCTAACATCAAGGAAATCTTAAAGATTTTAGAAATCAAATCAAATCATATTATTTGCCATGATTCTCATTTTTTATGTGAGAATCACTTTAGGAAGTATTTTATTAATTTCATATTATTTTATGTGCGTATTTATTTTTTAAAAGATAAAAAGTAAAAAAGAAAAAGATAGTTTTTTATTAAATATTACTAAAAAAATGATAATTCTTATATCTTTTCATTATATCAAATAAGAACTTAATTCTTTTAAAATGACTGAGCATTTGACTGCCTTCTTCACTAAAGCAGAATCTATATTGGTTTTTTTATACCTCGTGATCACAGGAGATTTGTGCTATGGCATTCCTAATGAGTATGGGAATAAATAAGCTAGATATCACTCTACTTTGGCCTATTATATTTAGTAAAATAGAATTTCTTTTATAAGACCTAACTTACAAGTTTATAGACCAACATATATCATATTATATTATTTTAATAATTTTGAATAATAAAGTAATATTATTTTAATTATTAAATGCTCAGTAAGCTTAAATAGGCTAACAGATTTAGGTCAAATTTTTTATTTTTTAAATATACGTCAAGTCAAACTTATAATTTGGGCATACACAAGATTAACAGATTATACTAAGCTTAAAATATTTTACATAAATCTAACCGCCAAAACAAGACTCATCCCATTTACACCCTATTGGTAGTGGCAGTGATGCTTTGTTACAAGTAATTGATTGATTGAATACAAGATGAGAAAAATGTTTATGCAGTTAATGCAAATAAGTTATCTGCATTTATTCCCAAAGCGACGTCGTTTTGGTATTGAAATCTTGAAAAATGACAAATATAAAAACTATTATAACCCTGAAATAAATTAAAATTACAAAAATACCATGATTTTCGCCTCAAAATGACGTCGTATTGGGCTTACTGCAAATAGTAACAGTAGAAAAAGCACACCCATATAAGATAATCTATGTACTAATTACGCATTTCGTGGCTTTTTAATTTGACTAATAGCTTGTTTTGTTTTAAAAGTTTAAAATCACTTTTTAATTAACAATTATCATATTTTTCGATTTTTCACCAGAACAACGAAAAATTAAATTTTTTGTATTGTCCAGACTGCTAATTTTTTTTTTTTTAAGTAAGCAAATATTTAAAGAAATATTGTAGCTATTAATTCTTTGTTAATTCACAATCTCTCGTAATAATCAATTTTCATTTTCATTTTCTCAATTATCATTAGTAATGCTATATTGAAGTATTGAACTTCTATTCGTTAACATCAATTCTTGTATTCATGTTCCCAAATGTCAAGCCTTGAAGCAATATAAATCATTTCTCACTTGTTGAAAGACCAAAGTTCAAGCTATTCGCATAGAAAAATACTATAATAATATGAGCTTGCAACTTCTCGAAATAGTTGGAGATGAGAAAAAAAGAAGTGGGAATGGAATTCACCTTAAAAAAAAAAAAGATTGGCTAGCTCCGGAAGACGAGACTTCTTCTATTAAAGGAGAAGTCTTTTTTCAAAAAAAAGCACACACACAGACATATATATATATTTATATATATATATATATATATATAGGTAGATTCTTTGACAATTTGAAATTTGACATCTTAAAAGCACACACACGCTCTTATTTTTAAGCATATGACACCATTGAGTTTTTTTTATATATATATATGTTTTATTTAATATTTTTATAATTTATAGTATTTAATTATGATTAATTTAAGGGTAAAAGATCTCTCAAGTCACTTGAGATAAAGTTATCTCCGGTGAGTCTAAAATGACGTTGTTTTGGGACGGAAATCAAGGTGTTTTTGTAATTCTAATATATTGCAGGGTTATATTAGTCTTTATCATTATATTTTTTTAATCTTATAACCCAAAACGACGTCATTTTGAGCTCACTGGAGATAACTTTATCTCCAGTGACTGGAGAGATACTTTTCCCTTAATTTAATATTATTTTTTATATAATACTTATGCACGTTCTAATTTTATCGCCTCGACAATTTCACACTAACTCGAATTCACATCTAATTATACGAGGTAAATAACGTAAGTGATATATACGGGCTTCTTTTTTTTAATCATAGTTATGCTTGCCATCCATTGCATGTACAATTGTATATCTTTCACTTGAGAAATTGGACCCATCTTTTACCCAAGGCTTTGGATTTCATGTAGACAATGAACATTAAATCAATTTATTTATAAGCTAGTAACGTCTATTCTAACTTTCAATTTACAATGTATAACGGAAAAATTAAATTACAACTTTATTACAGAAATATATAACGGAAAGATTAAATTACAACTTTATTATAGAAACGTATAACGAAAAGATTAAATGAGAACAGATTTGAATTCAAATTTTGAATTCAAATTTCAATTCAACAATAATATGCAGGTTTTCTACATCACTTTCATGTCAGATTCTAAGGCAAAGAGACAAAAACAAAGCCCTAACCAAAAAATAAATAAAAATTCCCGAACATCATCCTTGCATCTGCATATTAAAAAACCAAAACCCTCTTCTTTTTTCGGTACATAGATTAGTGAATCACCGTATTTTTTTTTGAATGAAAGAGTTCTTGCAATGTGTGATTGCTCCTTGTATTGCATTATTCAACTCTTCCATCATCGAAGTGTCACCGGGTAATATCCCTCCGGCGACTCTGCTTCCGGAATGGCTCGGCGATGATCTCATCGATGAAGGACAGTTAGAAACGAAGCTTTTCCTACGGAGAGGGTATCTTAAGTTTCCCGATAAAGAATGAGAAACCACACTCTTTGTTTCTTTCCTCCCATAAATTTCCTTCGTGGATATCTCTATTTTGGTGATTAGGGACGGCGCTGTTCTCTTCTGTTGTTGTTATTGTTGCTGCGGGCTTTGTTTGAGTGACAGCTTCTCGTACAATGGCTTCACCTTCTTCATATACTTCCTGATAACCTCTTTGGCAGTGTTGCTCGTCCGTTTCATCGAGGACCCAGAAACGCTTTCTGGGTGGCGGGTTTTGGATTTATGTTTGCGAAAAATAGAGGAGAATTTTGAGAAGTAATTGGTGGTGGTCTTTTTGTTGTGAAGGCGCTTGAAGTCATCATCCTCTGTTACGTAAGTGGGACGAGAAGAGTCATCGCGGTCAGGGAATACTACAGCGGTGGAGTCGCGAGCGGCGGAGGAGGTGATGGTGGAGGTGGAGGAGGAGAGGATGAGATCGCAGACCATGGAGATGCGAGCAGAGAGGTTGAGAGGGAGGAGCTGGCCCTTGTAGAAGAGTTCATCCGCGGGGGTGGAGGATTTGCGGGGTGAGATGACGGTGAACTCAAAATCTGAGGAGGAAGATGATGACAATGAATGAGATGGTGATGGTGGAAGCGTGTAGGATTTTGCTTCTTTCCCTCCTCTTCTTCTCTCCATCTCGTCTCTACACTGCATGGACATGGACAGAGTTTGAGACTTCTTTTTTTTTTGGTAAATGAGTTTGAGACTTTTGAGTTAGAGTGTTGGTCACTTCGATTGTGCAATTGATTTATAATACTTTGAGGGAATGGTCATGTTATGGACCCGTATAATGGGCCCATTAAAAAGCAAGCCCAACAAAGGGCAATCCAAGATCTGAGTCAGCATTGACTCAGATAGATATCCATAAAGGATATTTATCCGACAACACAGTGACTACACAGCGGCAACTCATTCAATGTCCCACTGCATATCACATTGGAATTTCCAAATTAATAATAACTCAACTCTTCTAAATTTTGAATTCATGTTTAAATTTGAATTTTGGCCTATGGCATTCCTAATGAGTATGGGAATAAATGAGCTAGATATCACTTTACTTTGGCCTATTATATTTAGAATGAATTTCTTTTATAAGACCTAACTTACAAATTTAAACATGAATTCAAAATTTAGAAGAGTTGAGTTATTATTAATTTGGAAATTCCAATGTGATATGCAGTGGGACATTGAATGAGTTGTCGCTGTGTAGTCGCTGTGTTGTCGGATAAATATCCTTTATGGATATCTATCTGAGTCAATGCTGACTCAGATCTTGGATTGCCCTTTGTTGGGCTTGCTTTTTAATGGGCCCATTATACGGGTCCATAACATGACCATTCCCTCAAAGTATTATAAATCAATTGCACAATCGAAGTGACCAACACTCTAACTCAAAAGTCTCAAACTCATCTACCAAGAAAAAAGAAGTCTCAAACTCTGTCCATGCAGTGTAGAGACGAGATGGAGAGAAGAAGAGGAGGGAAAGAAGCAAAATCCTACACGCTTCCACCATCACCATCTCATTCATTGTCATCATCTTCCTCCTCAGATTTTGAGTTCACCGTCATCTCACCCCGCAAATCCTCCACCCCCGCGGATGAACTCTTCTACAAGGGCCAGCTCCTCCCTCTCAACCTCTCTGCTCGCATCTCCATGGTCTGCGATCTCATCCTCTCCTCCTCTACCTCCACCATCACCTCCTCCGCCGCTCGCGACTCCACCGCTGTAGTATTCCCTGACCGCGATGACTCTTCTCGTCCCACTTACGTAACAGAGGATGACGACTTCAAGCGCCTTCACAACAAAAAGACCACCACCAATTACTTCTCAAAATTCTCCTCTATTTTTCGCAAACATAAACCCAAAACCCGCCACCCAGAAAGCGTTTCTGGGTCCTCGATGAAACGGACGAGCAACACTGCCAAAGAGGTTATCAGGAAGTATATGAAGAAGGTGAAGCCATTGTACGAGAAGCTGTCACTCAAACAAAGCCGCAGCAACAATAACAACAACAGAAGAGAACAGCGCCGTCCCTAATCACCAAAATAGAGATATCCACGAAGGAAATTTATGGGAGGAAAGAAACAAAGAGTGTGGTTTCTCATTCTTTATCGGGAAACTTAAGATACCCTCTCCGTAGGAAAAGCTTCGTTTCTAACTGTCCTTCATCGATGAGATCATCGCCGAGCCACTCCGGAAGCAGAGTCGCCGGAGGGATATTACCCGGTGACACTTCGATGATGGAAGAGTTGAATAATGCAATACAAGGAGCAATCACACATTGCAAGAACTCTTTCATTCAAAACAAAAATACGGTGATTCACTAATCTATGTACCGAAAAAAAGAAGAGGGTTTTGGTTTTTTAATATGCAGATGCAAGGATGATGTTCGGGAATTTTTATTTATTTTTTGGTTGGGGCTTTGTTTCTGTCTCTTTGCCTTAGAATCTGACATGAAAGTGATGTAGAAAACCTGCATATTATTGTTGAATTGAAATTTGAATTCAAATCTGTTCTCATTTAATCTTTTCGTTATACGTTTCTATAATAAATTTGTAATTTAATCTTTCCGTTATATATTTCTGTAATAAAGTTGTAATTTAATTTTTCCGTTATACATTGTAAATTGAAAGTTAGAATAGACGTTACTAGCTTATAAATAAATTGATTTAATGTTCATTGTCTACATGAAATCCAAAGCCTTGGGTAAAAGATGGGTCCAATTTCTCAAGCGAAAGATATACAATTGTACATGCAATGGATGGCAAGCATAATTATGATTAAAAAAAAGAAGCCCGTATATATCACTTACGTTATTTACCTCATATAATTAGATGTGAATTCGAGTTTGTGTGAAATTGTCGAGGCGATAAAATTAGAACGTGCATAAGTATTATATAAAAAATAATATTAAATTAAGGGAAAAATATCTATCAAGTCACTGGAGATAAAGTTATCTCTAGTGAGCTCAAAATGATGTCATTTTGGGTTATAAGATTAAAAAATTATAATGATAAAGACTAATATAATCCTGTAATATATTAGAATTACAAAAGCACCTTGATTTCCGTCCCAAAACGACGTTATTTTAGGCTCACCGGAGATAACTTTATCTCCAGTGACTTGAGAGAGCCTTTACCCTATATATATATATATATATATATATATATATATATATATATATATATATATATATATATATATATAAAGGAGAGTTCAATGTTGGAAACTTTGCTGATGTGTCACTCCCTGCTTAATTCTGAGTTTTCTGTTCACACTATATGGAACCTGCACAGTTTCCTTTTTTGGTAAACTAGATAACTTAACACTACATAATATTTTTGCGAAACACGCCCCTATATCGGTCTATAATTGTCTAAGAAGTTAGAACTAACTTGATCGAGTGAAATTCGAATTTTAAAATTTTAGAGTATATTTGAATTGTATTTTTGAAAATATTTTTTTCTTCGGAAAAACATAAAAAATACGTTTGATAAAATTTATTTTGTTAAAATGATTATGAAAATTACAACTATTTTTTAATTTTTAGAATAAAATTTAAAAAATATGTCTCGTTTCGGTTATTTTTATTTTGTAATTTGATTTTTAACACATTTTTTTATATGATGACTTTTAACTTGCAAAACACAAAAAATAAAGAAACATCTATTTCATTTACTATTTTACAAAATAATTTCAAGAAAAAAATAAAACATAATCAAACATGTCCTAAAATCACTACATTTTTATTTTCAAGTTTAGGTTAATCAGTGATAAATTATTTATTTTTCTTTAAGTCAACATAATTTATATGAGATGATGATATTTTTATATTATATGATTTATTTTAAAATATATATCGTAAAACATATCTTAATTTTATTTAGATTTTATTACGTGTAATATTTAAAATTATAAATATTATTTAATTATAATGTCCCTTCAACCACAATCTAATAATTAATTTAGATTTGAATGTCCGAAAACATTGCCGATATTCCCACATTTGTTCTAGGCTATCCAAACAACTTTACTTACATGTCACCTTCTCCTTAATTATTGACTTTAATTTTTGTTCACACATACAATCAGTTTGAAATGTTTTTCTTTTAAAATATTTTTAAATTCAAAATTTGAACTTGATAAATGGGAAAGAATTCCAACATTCTTTGGTGACAGATAGCTATATTAATATCTTATTACTTTTTGCATGGGTAATTGGTAAGCCCATTAATAATATTTATAACATTGCCACTATTAGAATTAATTACTAATTAATTTTTTGGTTTTAAAAAATATGCTAATTGCAGAATGATTATCATAATCAATGCAATTAGCCATTGGCAAGCTCTACTTTTCGTGCTTATATTGGGAATATGAACCAAAAGAGAAATTGTTGGCTCTTCAATTCCAAAATATAATACAGGTATGTGAAGCCTTAGAACCAACATCCTTTTAAAAAAGCGAATATTCTATAAGCCAAAATATTTTTTTTAAACAATTCCAAAATATTCATTTCAAAAATATAATACGAAAAGAGAACAAATTTCCATACAAGTATTTTTTTTAAAAAAATATTGTAAAATAACAAAATTATTTATATTATAAACTAAATTCGAAATTTGGAAATAAATTAAATGGAAAATTATGTGAACAATTTTTTGTGGCAAACAACTCATTCAATGTCCCACTGCATTCTACATGTGAATTTCCAAATTAATAATAACTCAAGTCTCCATCTCACCCCGCAAATCCTCCAACCCCGCCATTGAACTCTTCTGCAAGGGCCAGCTCCTCCCTCTCAACCTCTCGGCTCGCATCTTCATGGTCTGCAATCTCATCCTCTCCTCCTCCACGTCCACCACCACCTCCTTCGTCGCTCGCGACTCCACCGATTTACAACCTTCCCTCACCAGCGACCTCGCTGTAGTATTCCCTGACCGCGATGACTCTTGTAACACCCCGTAGTACTCCGGTTGTTAACATACATGATATTTAACATTCACAGCGGAAGACTTTATTGAAAAGGAATAAAGCGTCTTATAAAAATACGAGTAAACTTTTTCCAAAAACTTTTTATAAAAACATTTCTAGAAACGTTCACGTGAGATACTGCGAAAGTGTAAATCTAAACATACATCTACTAATTAATTCCATGAGCCAGTATTAGTGGCCATAGACCATCAAGATATAACATCAAGTGTCATTCTTGACAGAGTCTCACGGACAACATAACGACTATATTTCAGATAACCTAATTGATATAATAATTTAAACAGATAGCTTGCAAGTCCACACGGACTGCAATCCCCTCAATGGGTCAATACAATTAATAAGGCTCCGTGCCCAAATTAACTGAATACATGAATCAAGTCTATATTAATTCAAAGTATAAAAGCATCAGTAAATAATCCATGGCTCTAAGAATACTATCATGAGCCTAAATAAATACATACAATAATCTCCATAAAATAATTAAGCATGTTAACAAGTCTACATGCCAACATCAAATCTAAACATAATATAAAATCATCAGCTGCATCATCAACTACTCCAATGCGGGGGCCTTTCCCCTAGAAGCATCACCACTACTCTGGGTACCTGAAATAATATCCCCAAACGGGGTGAGATAACAACATCTCAGTAAGCTCAAGGTTCATAGAGGATCCTCTAACGCCTGAGCCCACTTCCTGCATGACAAGTCAGATATAAAGCAAATAATACAAGCATACATCATAAACATAGCATCATCATATCATCCTTGTGTAACCCCAGGGTCAAAGCCATAGACAGTTACACATGTGTGACTTCCAGGGTCAAGCCATAGACAGTCAACACAACCTCAGTATGAAATAGCTCCCAGAGTCAAGTCATAGGCAGCCTACATACCATGATCACTGGCCAGGATCCTTATAACATATATCATTAGTGCATCATCATAACATCAAGATCATATAACATCTATATGAATGTGAATGAATGCACATATACATCATACCATATACTCTCATACAATACAACCATAATGCCCACCATCATGGTGGGGCCACAAGAGAGATGAGTCAACTAGAACTAGGAGCTTACCTTAGGGAGCTTAGCACAAGCCCACACTCCAATATAATACTTATGCTCCAACAAAATCCTTAAGTGCACGGTTCTCTAGGCACACATAGAGTAGGAACCATTCACATCATTAATTAATAATAATTAATCAAGTCATATCAACGACTTAATCATTTTATGATTTCACTTTTCATACTCATATGCCAATATTATGCCCATTACAAGTCTAGACCAATTATTACTTATTACATATTTTAGTGCATTATTACAAGCCACTTTAATCTTCAATTACTTACATAGCTTAGAATCACATGCAAGGCTCACTTAGATTATTTTCAACTCATCCAAGCCATATTTATGATTATTATAAGTTACTAAGGGTTCTCCTAAGCCCACTTAGCTTAAATATCACTTTTACGGTTTTTCCCAAAACTGTACATGCTTCTATTTTTTTAGTTACTGAGAGAAACTCACTTGTTTTAAAATTCTCATCTTTTAGTATGTTAATCTAGACTCAATTAAATTTCCAAAAAGGTATCACATGCCTTATTTGGAGTTTCCTAGCTCCGGTTATCACCATTTGAGGTTGGACAAGCAAAGCTGTTTGCCAACTCCGAACAGAGCCCTAAACATCCTTTACCATTTATGCGATTCTAGAAATTCTACTGAACCAATTTCTTTCAGATTTTTATGTAGACAACTATACACCTTTATCTTTAATTCGACATATTATGAGCCTAATTTGAGTAAGCACAGAGGGAGAAACAATTCGTAGAAGTTGCAGCCATGTACAGCGCCCCTGTACATGGCCTCCCTGTGCAGTCCTCACTCAAACGAACATATAAAATGCAATACATCTTCAATTGATACCAAATTTTGACACCACATAGATAACATCTCAATCTTCAATTTGATATAAGGCACAACCCTATATGACCTATGTGGAGGGAGATATGCTCTCCCCAATTTTGCCTAAAAACTGGTTACCTAGCCTTAAATGTGTTTACGTAACAAACCTTAATTACTTTTGATTATAAATCCTAATTCACATTAATTCTTGGATTTTTTCTATTATTTAGTCCCATTATGAAATATCATTAGTCCCATTATGTCATGATACTTAAATTTTACTAATTACTTAATTAATGTAACTAAACCCTACTTTAGTCCAATTTTAGAGTTTAATCCTTAATTAGTGTATTATGCAAGGTCCACTTCACTTAACCACTAAATTAGTATCCTAATTAGGTCTTAATATTAATTTTAACATAGTGACCCTACCTTAAGCCTACATGGCTGAATTGTTTAGGTGTTAATATTAGTATTTTTAAGCCTATTTCTTAGTCATTTCATTAGTTAATTAAGTCCTACACTTAATTAGTCCACTAATCCATCATCTAATTAAATTTTAAACATAAAACCCTAATCATACTATTTAGGGCAGATTTGATTAAGTGGTATTATTAGGGTTCAAATCCATTCCTTAGTCATAATTAGTGTTCTTAAGATTAAAGGTTGCATTTTTAACCTTTCCCATGGTTCCACCTATGATTATCCACACTTTAGACCATCAAGAACCCATTTTTATCAAATTAAAACACCAACCCCATAGAAAACTCATGATGGCTGAATCACATAGGTGGATGGGAAAGCATTTTTGTCAATGCTTAGTCATACATAAGTATTGACAAAAATCACTTCAATTCATAACTATTTAGTATTCATAACTTCAATGCTTAGTCATACAATAATCACTTATACCCACTCTCCAAATTTCTACAAAAATTACTTGAACAAGCTTTCTTGGCCTTGAAAATATATAATCAACAACAAACTTCAAAATCTGGAAAACCGATTTCCTGATGATTATGTGATTACATATATTGAAAAAAAAAATTTATTTTGAATTTTATCAGAGATTCAATTGTAGAAGAGTTTAACAATATAAAAAAAAATGTAGAGTAAGAGTTAATTGAACTGTCCTTAATTTTTGTAATAAAATTCTTTCAAACTTTTTATATTATGCTTATATTTTATTTATAATATTTTTATTTTTATTTTTATTTTCAGCTTCCATCATAAAAAAATTCTCGGTCTGCCTCTAAGTATAATTATCCATCTTAAATGCTTACAACTCATTAACTAAGCGTAACCAAAAAACAAATTTCGAGTACTAGAACATAACTTAAAAAATTGGGAAATAAACCCTTCTATAGTTTATTATAATAACCCTCACATGTAGTGTTAGATTTAATTATGAAGTAATGATTTTAATCATGAAATTGAGGAATAATTATAAGGAAAGTAAAAGAAAAAGAAATAAAGTCATATTTGGTGAAAAAGGAGTTAAAATGACAGTTAAGGGGTAGAAATGCGGGTAAATAAAGTTACCCTAAAGTGAAAAGTAAAAATATAAATATTACCTTAAAAGTATTCTGAACTAGTGTGCAAAGTTTGGGAACGAATGGAGGTGCGTAGATAGATAAGATTTTACCCAATCAAAGTAAATTAAGTTTTTAAGTTTGAAATAGCTTTATTTTCTTCTCCTTGGCGTTCCTTTTCCTTCTTCCTCGACAGAAGCTCATTCCATGGTTGAGAACTTTTGATTTTTTTCAAAAATCATAACTCTCTCATTTCTCAACGAAATGCATCCGTTCTAAAGCCAAAATCGCTTCAAATCTTCTCCTCTTTCTAAATCATAGCTCATTTCCGGTTGGGTTTTATTGTGGACAGAGATATCCTCATCCAAAAAATTTTGTGGGTTGTGTGTTTGGGTTGTTTGAGAGGTTCCCGCTCCATGGAAGCTTGGAAGAAGCTGCTCTCATCGTTTTAGGGTGTTGTGTGGTGAGTTTCCAACTCTTAAAACTCCATTTTCTTGAGATTTTCGAATTTAGGGTTATGATGAATAGTGACATCCGAAAATTGATATTTTAGGAGATTAATAGTGATTGGTTGTTATTGTTTCATGTTGTAGAGTTGATCCCAACGTTGTTTTGAGCAAATTCCACGGATCGGAATCCACATTCGCTTGAGTTTGAGATTTGTGGATTTTTCATATTGAGGTAAGTCATGGTATGGATAGTTAGAGAGTGATTTGGACATGGCTCCCTTTGTTAAATATGCTTGGGATTGGTTCCCGTAAAAAGAAAAATTATGAAATGTCCGTTTAGGACACTTTGATAAATTGGAATAAAAATCAAGTGTAGGCTTCTTGTATGTGTAGTCTTGGAAATTTAACGTGGTAGACTGGTATATAGGAATACTGATTGTATTCATATCTTGGAACTAGGTTGTGACTTTGTGAAAGATCGTGACTCTGTGGACACAAGAATTATTGGAGGACATTGCTTGTCAGGTAAGCTTTTGGTCCTTGGGGTTAATCCCCCGTTTGTTCCACCAGACTCCGAGGGAGGATGGTAGTTTGATATGGTATGTTGAAAATAAATTGTTATATGTTGCATGTATATGTATGTATGTTTGTGTGCCACACAAGACGGTGTTTCCTTGTGTGAGGCATAAGACGGTGTTTCCTTATGCATAGTATGAGACGGTGTTTCCTCATACGGTATGTTGCAAGACGGTGTTTCCTTGCGTAATACATACTTGTTATATTCTCTGGCCAGTAGGATTATATTATTGCACACTGCATTGTCATACATATTCTGATGCATGCATGGATTTTTACACTGTGATTATACCAGAAGTGAGCTTAGGGGTGGAGGAGCCCTCCAAGGGTCCCTAGCTTACTGAGGTAATTATATTATCTCACCCCGTGTTATGGGGATCACCATTTCAGGTACAGGAGCTGATGGTGCTGAGGCATCGCGTGGCAAGAGGCCAGATGAGAGATATTACTTGACATGATTGTCAGGATCTTGTGGATACTTAGATTTGTATCTGACATACCATATTTTGAGTTGTACATGCCATGTATTTTTTGAGAGCATAGGAGATGTCTATGCCATGTCGATAGTTTGTATATGTTGTTAGTTATGCATGCTTCAGGTCTATGTTACTTACTTAATTGCATCTCTTTTGTTTATTTGATGTAATTATATAAGTAACATCATGAACATTATTTTGAGACAGTGTGATATTGAGATAGCCTATGCCATGGATGGCTGGGTAATATGGTATATGTGTGGATTATATTAAACTGTCAATCAGGTGGAAATTATCATAGTGGGAATTATTCCCAGTAGTCCAAAATACAGAGGAAATGCTGTCCGTTTTATTTTGGCCATGGAAATAAAAAACAAAAAAAAGGGGGTTTGCAATACATAAGGAAAAGATAAAATTTATTTAGTTAGCTTCCGCATTAATTAAGTTAAGCATACTGCGCTTACTATCATATGAATGTTAATTAACCGGCTGCAGACGGGGCGTTACATTTATTCTTTTATCACTTATATGTAATCCCTATGTTTTTTGTTTTTTTTCTATCAATTACCTTCATGTGATTATTCCCCATTCAAATCCATCTTTAATTTTGTTAAGAACCAATTCAATTCAAAAGCTTAAGCTACTGGGTAAGGCTACATTAATGTTTTATATATCTCAACAAACTTCATTAATAGTTGAGCTAATTTGTATTTTACAATTATTTTATGTTTCTATTTCAGTTAGGAGGTTACTCATGTAACAACAAATTTCTCTATCAAACAAATTGTGCATGTTTGATTTCCTCCGTCGTTGCTAATAAACAAATGTATAAGTTAAGAGTTGGTCGTTTAGAAACTGTCAACTCCGCACAACCATGGAACATTGCTTCCTCTTCATTTCATGTCGAATCAAAGACTCCTTACTATTGAAAATTGCACATAACTGCCTCTAAGGCATAAGAAAAATAATTTAGAAGAGTCATTAAACTCAAATACAGAGAAATAAAAAAACATAATAATGACAGGAGGCATATTTTGATCCCTTTATTTATTTTTGTGTGGGTATTAATATCTAATTGATATTTAGTTATAAGAAACATTACTGGATAGTTTTGAGTATTATATTAATTATCTCCTACCGACTCATTTATAAGGTGAGGTGCATTTTTAAGGAAAGAGAGAAAAAGTAGATTGAAACCCATCTAGAATTTGTGTGTGTAGGAAATAAATTTTATTTTATGTAACATCAACATCAACATCAACATCACCTTTATCCCAAATTAATTGAGAATTTTATGTAACATAAGATTAATAAATTCTTATATCCAACAAATAAAAGAATTTTTGCAAAGAGTAAAGGAAATATTAGTGAAAATATTAATAAAAAGTAAGCATAAAATTTTATATAAAAATATAATGTAAGAAGATTTATTCTTTAATTTTTTTTAATAGTTTCGTTGTTTGGTTCATTAAAGTGACATGGGACTTCGGTCTTATCAATGCTTTTGACTTTTTGCATTTTGCATTTGCTTTTGGCTTTCTCAAATATTTATACATTTATTATTTTCTAAATTGCTCTAATTTTTTTGATAGATTATATTTACAATTTTTTTTTTATAAATTCTTATAAATTACACTATATTCTCCCAAAAGAATACAAATTTTTACAAATTATACTATGTTCTCCCGGAAAAAATATAATGTAATTTGTAAAAAAATTCCAAAAAATTTATATAGAGATCCCGTCTCTATTTTCTTAACTTTCAGCACGAACTACATTTTCCTCCAAATAATTTGCAGGAATATTTTTACAGCAGGATAACATAGCAGCTAGCAAACAACAAGTAATGCTTGCAAATAATTAGAACATCAAAGTCACTCATACATAGGATATTTTTTCCCTTGTAAAAATTTGTTTGGACTTTTCATTACCCTCTTACAAACAAACCAGAAAACACACATGATTTGCAGAACTGTAACCAGAAAGCTAGAACTGGCAGCCAGATCTATGATACATCAAGCTTCTCACATAATGTCATGGACTCGAAGAAAGAGCCCAATATTGGTTCCACACTACTCATATTAAATTATATTATATTGATGTAGACACCAAACCAAAACCTTATATATATATATAGGGTTGAGTAGCTTAGTTAGATTCATATCAAGCACTAATTCCATCTTCGGGGTTAAACTTTGATGATCCCGAGTTGTCGGCAACATGAAACTGAGTTGCATACTTGTTGGACGCAGCTTCAGTCACTGGAGGCTCATTCAAAAATGCCCAGCTACTTTTTGTCCACCTTCAAAATCCATATCCAAAATATAAATTGAAATTCTATATGATTCAGAGCACTTAATTGAAAAATAACAATAAAAGTGTAAAACTAGTGAATCAATTGTACAATTATAATTGTAAAGAGTAAATTTACCATCCATTTTTCTTAATAAGATGCTCCAAACTTGTGTCAACTTTGGCCATGGGCATGGTGATTGACTTCTGAAACTTCTTCTCAGGTTCCTTGTATTTTGTAACCTGTCAAGGGTGCATCATAAACATCACAAATTTGAGCTTATTTTTCTTTTTTCTTACCACCATATAAAAACAAAACCAAAAAAAAATAAAAATAAAAAAATCCTCCCATCTAAAGCTGACCAGAGAGCATGGGGTGAAGGTTTTTCTACGCAGCCTTACCCTTACATAATTACAAAAGAGATTGTTTCCTTGGTTCAAACACATGACCTTTCAGTTATGAAAGAATAATTTTAACACGACTCCGATTCGTCCCCTTGCCATTAGAGGTGACAAAGTGCGCGGGGCGGCCCAGCCCGGCCCGCCATCAACCCTACCAAAAAATGAGCTAGCCCGCCCGCCCCGTCTCACTTTTAAAAGTGGGTTGAAAAACTCAGTCCGCCTCGTCCCATTTGGCGGGTTGGGTGGGTCGGGCCGCCAATCCAAACCTATTTTACATTGACCCCTCGACACGCCTATACCTATTATCAATCCGCCAAAAAATGAACTCGCACCACCCCTGCTTTTGAGATAGATCGAAGAACTCAGCCCGCCCCGCCCCATTTGACAAGTTAGCCGGCCGAGTCGAGCCCGTTTTGCCGGCTCGACTTGCCCCCATATACAAACACAAAAGAGAATAAAATAAAAAAAGCAGAGAGAGCAGTGGCATGTAGAGGTTCCAATATCAAACCTGAGTAGTCTCTGATAGATTAGAAATAGCTTTAAGGTGTTCCTCCTCTATCTCCTTCTTTGATCTCCAATAAGCATCAATTTCATCTTTGGTGAGTGAACGATTCCTTTTAAGTGTAGCTGAAACATTTGAAAAGTTTTTCCCTCATAAGAAATAACTACTTTTTTAATATGGCTACTCCACAAAAGGCCTATGCACAAAGCATATTCATCGGTACATTACCTGATTTAGGATCAGAGCCCCATCCTGCCATAAGAGAACCCATTGTTGCTAAATTTTGTTCTGTAATGTATCACACTATCAGTATCCCCAATGTCTTTTTAAATAGACAAACCTACTTTGTTAATCTTCACAGCTTTATAATATTTTATATAGTGCTAGTGAGGTGTGCTTATAGCTTTTGCTCTTATCCCTTATCCATTTTTTTTTTTCTTAATGAATGGTGTAATGGTCCCACTTAAAATATCAAAGCTTATCCTACGTCCTACGATCCCGATGAATAAAATAATAGAAAATTCCAGGCTTCAGATCAGGTAGCCCACAGAATTAGAAAACAAGGTGGTGATATCACCGGCAGTTTTTGGTTTTAATTTTGGGTTTATCATATGTTATTTAACATGATTATAAATTTTTTTTACACATATAATATTTTGTGGGGGTTAGCAACAAAAAAAAATTTCGACACGCAAAATGAATCTAACATGACATAATTACTTTTCTTAGAATATAACTCTTATAAAATTCTTTAATTTTATGCTATTGAACAGGTAAATATGGCACTGTTGATCTGAATCTTGTGGTTCCAATCATTGCTAATTTTTCATGAATTCTGTTTGAATTCATAGATTATTGGTGTTATATTAATAAGTGTTATATTCATTTTTTTTTTTTTGAAGTTTACAGAAATTGAACACATACATACACATCCTATTACACACACCCATACCACTAGACTAGTCCTAGTGGATAAGTGTTATATTCATTCTTACCCATTGATCAGTTGTATATGATAATTTACATGATTAAAAAATTAGATATGATTAGATATATAAATAAAATCAACTATCAAAGTTATTCAGACCCTTCTAAAATTAATATGATAATTAAAATTTAATTTCTTCATCATGTATGATGTACCTATCATTCCTTGACCTCTAAGGTGTGATTAATGCAAGTGCAAATGGGGATCTCTCCTGAGTTCTGATTCCCTGAATACCACACCGATGGCGGTGATTTTTTTATGGGTTTTATAAGAGTTATATAGTAGGAGAAGTGATTGTGTTATGTTTAGATGGATTCGTTTTGAAATAAGGTTTTTTTGTTGCAAGAAAATAACACCGAGTAGAATTAAACATTGTGTGTGTAGGAAAATTTTTATGATCATGTTACATGATAGATGATAAACTTTTTTATATATATAAATTATAGGTATTTATTTATCACCGGAGACAATTCTATTTTGGATGGATCCAGAAATAAGATTTTAAATTTTTCTAAAAAAATTAATATTAAGAAGGATCAAACACATATTCTTAACCTCATGTGTTCAGCTTTCATACACCAATTAAACTAATATTATTCCGTTAACGCCGCGATTACTTTCATGAACGTGAACTTGTCTGATTGTCTCTGGGATGGGGTCCACCACATTCAAATAATCTTATCTTCAAAGATAATATCTCCACCAAAGTTAACTTTTATTTTGGTGCTTTCATCTGAGGTATTTGCCACTACTGTCTGATTGTCTTGCTCTCCACTCAATACCACACTTAACTAGCAATTTTAAAATATTAGGGATGTATCGATCGCTGGTAGAATTTTTTATCAAATATAAAAAAATAATTCATTTACATTATTATTATTTTTATGTTTTTTTTTTCATATCCTTTATTTTTCCCCCATCTTTGATAAGGGAGGACTTGCTGTATCAAAAATATACTCCAAACCAAGGGAGGAAACATATTGCTAGGATTTTATTATTGTTATTTGGGAATGATATACTTACTATCAATTTTTGTTTTATAACATTTATAACTAACCTAATCACCGTTGATTTCCGTCAATCTAACGGTTATAATTTATAAAAAATTATTGGATCGCATTTATTAATAATTATTAATTTCTAATAAATTATAATCATTAGATTAAAGGAAATCAATGATAATTAGATTCGTTATAAAAATGGTAAACTTTTTTGATGGTAAATATATCCTGTACCTTGTTATTTTTGTGAAAACATAGTGGTCTGATTTGACACAAAGTAATCATCTTTATACATTCTATTGTCAAACCAAAAACTCCACCCAATGTTGTAACTCGTTAGTTTTTTATTTGCTAAATGGTTTGCAATTCAAATTGACTTGTATTATCAGAAAAAATTCGTCATGGGAAATCTATATATTTCAATTTTCTATGAACGTATCTGCCGTTTGTTTACATAAAATTTGGGGAAATTTTCAAGTGTTACAACATTATTTACAAGCTAGGGTCAATAAAGAACAAAGGCTGATTTGAGTTTTATAAAAGTATTAATAATATTTACTGATCTTAGTATTATTATGGATTTAGTGTTTTTGCCGTTGCAGATAGAATTATTTCATATTACCCCAAAACAATATTATTTCATGATTGGAAGAAAAAGAATTATTATGATAAAGATTAATATACTTCCAGAATAAATTGGGATTAAAAAAATATCTTTTTTCAAAATAACATTATTTTGGGGTCACAAGAGATAAGTTCTACCTAGAATGAGAAACATTAAACCTTATTATTATTTACTTTCATTACTTCAGTATATAAATTAAATTACAAAATAATATATTTATCTAGAAATTAGTGTTTCATATCTCTTATTACATTAGTATATTTATATCTTTTACTAACTAATGAAAAAAAAATTAAATGTGTATTCTTAAGAAACATAATAAGAAATTAAATAAAATTTATCACTTATTATAATTATTTAAAAAAAATATTAACTGCATTTTAATTTTTTTTAAATGATAAATGTTTATACCTGTATTTAATAATTTATATTCTTGATTTTTATTATATAAGAAAACATATTAACAAAATCTATCCATTAGTGAATAATGTTTTCATTAGATAATTATATGGTCACAAATCAGGCAAGCAATATTTGCCAAAGGAGAAGAATCAATAAGGAATAAGATAAATAAATCCTCAAGTTCACCCAAAAAAAAAAAGATAAATAAATCCTCTAATATGATTTGACGTCATTTGAGACAATTCCAGTCTTTTATAGATAAATTAATGACTACAAATACTAACTTGGGATGAAGACTAAGAGAAATATATACTCAGATCACATGAAATGATCCGTTGTCAATTTGTCATCCTGATAGACTTGGAAACAAATAAATCAAATAATATATGAATAAGACTTTTATATATGAAAATTATTGTCTACACAAAACATACATAATTTGCAGCCGAGAATCTCTTCAATTTTGGTTATGGGTTCCTGTCCAACTTTCTCCATCGATCATGTTCACGCTAAAGTAGGATTGGGCTTGTTGGGCTGTAAGCATGCGTGACCGTTGAAACCTTCTCCCTGACTTAGCCACATGGTCCATTACCTTTGTATTCCACGCAATACACCCTACAATTATATTACCACAATCCATGTTAGCTTATATGTTGGAATAATAATTCATCTTAACCTTATGGTGATAATTATCACCAACAAATCAAGATCTGTCATACCAAATCATAAAGAAATCTATTATTATCTTAAAGGAGAACCAAAAAAGCTAGCTCTCCTTCAATTTCAACTTTGTGTTCACATTGTGCGTTCACACTTGCATAGTTGCATGTCAATTTTAAAAATAAAAAATAAAAATAAATAATAAGTTCTTAATTAAATCAAAATTCAAAATTAAAAAATTAGTGGGAGACATCAAATTAATGTCCCACCATCATTTTTACATTGGAATTGTAAGGTTTTTAATAGTTGTATTGGAAGATGGAAGGTGCCTTACTAATGTTACTTGAATTTGAAAATGGAAAGTCCATCATTTCATATTTTCTTATAACCTTTAAACCATTCAGACGCGTAATCTTCTACCTCCTGCATATTTTCATCTCTCGCTTCTGCAAATTGGTTCTGACTGTTTTTGTCCAACTATTCGTTTGTTGGAGCTATTTTGTTCGTTGGCGTTTTAACCGTTCATGATGTTCTCCAAGTATGATTTTATAAAGGATATTAATCCTACCAAGGAGGATTGGAAGATTAAGGTTAGGGTGATTAGGTGTTGGAAGGTTCCTAATTTTCACTGTAACAATTTTGATGATAATATGGACAGGACTCTGATGGATGAACAGGTAATAGTTCAGTTGATTATTACCCGTGCGATTTTTTGGTGTATTTTGTTTTGTTTTCCATTGATATACTAATGTATCTCTTATGTAGGGTTCAAAAATTCATGCCACGGTGAAAGGTTCTTTGTAGGTCTGCAAAAAAATTCGAGAAGGAGATGTTTATATCATGAAATTTTTTGGAGTTGGATTGAACGGTGATATTTTCAAGCCATCTGGGCATGATTATCGTGTCTGTCTTTCAACTTGAGAATTGACGTGAAATCCAAGTTTGATGCTTCTATTCCTGTCGATGATTTTGATTTTGTTTATTTTGACGTTATTGAGAAGGAAGCATCTAACTCTCCTTATTTAGTAGGTAATATATTTTGTCTCTGATATTAGTATCTATATTTCTTAATGGGTCCTACTTATTTGTTCGGTAGACGTCATCAGTTTACTCACAGGAATTGGGGATGTTGTTGAACATGTTGTCTTTGGTAGGAAAATTAAAATGATTGTGTTAGAGCTTGACAACCTCAGGTATTCATGTCATATGTATGTAATGGATATTGGTATTTTGTCATGTGTAATTTTTTAATATTGCATGACTTCATACAACCTCTTCAAAATAGGGGACACAAACTGGAGTGTACTTTGTGGGAGCAGTATATGGATGAAGTGCAAACTTTCTTGGCAAATAATCAGTCCCCTCAGAACGTGATAATAGTCTAGCTTGCAAAGATAAAGTGTTTCAAATGTTTTTTTTTACGTCATTTTTATTTATTTATTTGTAAAGGTAAAATTGGTATAACAAATACCAAATATACAACAAAGATTCTCTTAGACCCCAATGTGCTAGCCGTTGTAGACTTCAAAAAAGGTGCGATTTGCTATTCAAACTCAAGTAGTTTATTACATCCTTCTGTAATTTGTCTTTCATGATATCCCTTTGAGTATATTATATGAACTGACGTGTTTCCTCTATAATTTTAGTCAATTGCCATTATTTATAACTTAATTATATTCGATTATATTTTAATAGAAATCTAACTTTATTTCTTACGTAGGAGGAACAAATATCTCAACATGTTAGATTGTGTATATGAATATATTAAAAGATTTTTGGGAGAAGTTATACTTACTACAAGCATCATGATGTGTTTGTTGGATTCATGTAGTTATTTTAATTTACATAATATGGATTCGTTTGTTGGATCTGATAAAATATGTAATTTAGTTTGAGCGTTTTGCTTTTGAAAGTGACTTAAATGCAGATTGTATGAGTTTTGTTGTGATTCATGATTTTTTTCTGGACGTTGAAATTATGATTTTTGGTTTAACAACATAATTTGAGTATTTTGTAAAGTTGATTCATGGTTCTGTTTGGAAGTTAAAAATTAACAGGCTAACAGACTAAGCCAAGTCATTTGTTTTTTTGTTTTTTATTTATAAATGGGTCAAGCCAGACTAACAATTAGACTCGTAATAGGCTTGAGTTAGGCCAAATTAAATTTTTTTGGCATAGGCTTGGGCTTTTCTGGGCAAAGCTTGACCCAGCCCAGCCCACTTTCACCCCTAGGTGTTCGTGATATGGATTGTATCGATTTCGGAGTATAGATTCTTCTATCCATTCCTTTGGTTTGATTATTTAATTATCTATTCGGTCTGATTTTTTTTTTAATTCGATCCAATCCAATCCAATTTTATTCGGGTTAGATTGGATCAATTTTCTATTTTTTGAAAAGCCTAAAATTTAGCCATACAAATAACCAGTTATATAAAAAATAAAGCCATACAAAGTTATAAACCACTAGAAAATTCAAGTCTTCAAATTAAACCAAGTCTTAAAACTCATGAAGAGTTAAAATAGATTAATAGACAATAACAAATTAAAACAAAATTGATTTCTATCAATAACATCCAAGATTCCAAGTCTACAAAATAACAAGATTTCAAGTCACCATCTTTCAAAAATAATAAATACATGATACGTTCTATCGGATATTGGTTTTTTGATTCGGTCACCACGGGTATTCAAATTAATTATAAATTATTTATATACTTAAAAAATTTTCATAATTAAGTAAACATGAAATATTAATGTTTTAAATAATTCAAATTTTATATAACAATATTGACATCCTCATTCAATATGGCACAGAAGAAATTATCTTCCGCAAATAGGAAAAACCAATTCCTATGCAGGTTGAAGCACCCGCATATATAGTTAAGATTGGAAAACTTGGTAACGGGAGCTTACTTTTTCTTCTTTAGATGACATACATTTTTTTTAATCTTCCTCTGTTTCTGCTTGTTGTGGAAAGAGATTCTTAATTCAATTATTTCCCTTGCCACCCTTTTCTCTATGTTTCAAGGTTTTAATATGGAAGTTTTGTTGTTATTTTATACAATAAAGAAAGCTTGCATGAGAAAAGGGAATTATGATGAATATTGGTAATCATTCACTTAACATGGAAGTGAGCTAAAGTTTGTGCATGCAATCATGCATTTGAGATGATGGAGGTGGAGCTATCTAAAGTGTGTGGAAAGGCCATTCAATTTCTACTATGAAAATAATGAGACTTGCTCACGGTATAGAATATGCAGTTTTCTACCCAATCATGAGTAAGATGCTCGTGAATTTCATATCAAATTCAAATGAAGGACTCTGCAAAATTATATCTTCCACTATAGTGGCGTGGGACACTTGAGTGCTCCAGATTCTCATATCCTTAAAATATCTATAATTTGAAAATTTCCTAGGTGCTTCTTGGACTATAATTAAAATGTGTATTATTGTACCTTATACGTATATGTATATAATTTTGGATTAGATAGATCAGGTCGTAGGTTTTTAGGTAAGTTTGTATTCTTTATACAAGTCAACGATAAGATAGTTAATAAAATGTACCTAATTTTTTTTGGAGAATAGATGTACCTAATGTTTATAACCATGTTAGACAAATATTCATACGTATATTATTTTATATCTCTATAATTTTTATTATTTAATTATGATTGATATTATTTCATTTTTCCGTATAAGAGATGTGTGAGTATGTAAGTATCATGCATGTAAGTAGCAACTTTCATGCATACATGAATTAATATTGTAAAATGTTAGAAAGAATATCTTTATTAGAATATCTTTAGGATATCTTTATTATTTATAAAGATATATTTCCTTATTTCATTAGGATTTATGTTAGATATAGGCTAAGCTCATTAGTGTTTATTTATATATTGAATTCTCCTGAATCAATTTAATATACAGTTTTATTTCAATGTTCCTCTCGTCTCTTATTATTTTACATGGTATCAGAGCCTCGTGTCCCGGGTTCGATCCTCGCCGCCCCCCACTTTCTTTCAAGTGGAATTTCTTTGTTCGCACAGGTAGGTGAGCATGTGCATTGTCCACCCTTCAAGTCCAGTGGGCTCTCGTGTTAGGGGGCGTGTTGAAATATATAAAACCATTAATATATTCTCACCCAATAACTTAAGTTTTTGGGTTGAATTGGTTTCTTACGTAAAACGTAAAAAATCAAGAGAGAAAAATGAACGGAAAAGAAAAGATGATTGAGGATAATGATTATATATCTTTGTAAAATGTTTCTCCAAGAAATGTATATGCATATAAATAGTAGCAGTCAATTAACAAATAAATTAACCTCAACCACTATCATCACGAATAAAGACTAATCAATCATTTAACTTAAGCATATGATCAATTTTAATCAATTCATTATCCATATATATAATCTTACGTGACTCGAATCGGATTATTCGAATAATCGTTGAATCAATAAATAAGATATAAAAAAAAACATGTATCAATTGCAAAGCCAATTACAAAGATACTTATATAAGATGGTGTGAATAGAGGGTGAGTAACCTCAATCGTAGGCAATTAGTTTTTCAAAACTAGGATTTACTTAGCATTATATAATTGTCCCCTAGCGCATGCTGTTGAAGTTGAATGTCGTATCTAGTTACTAGAAATAGCTGATAAAATTTACCCAAAAAAAATTTCATGAGAAGTTTCGGGAGAAAGGACATGAGGAAACAAAATCATTTACTAAAACTGGATAATGTTTTTGCCATATATGATTGATTGATCCATTTTAGAGATCATTCCCATGCAGAACTGACAAGTGATCCAGTTGGTTGGTGGACTCTAATGTATGTTCTTTAGTTTCTTGACATTAATGTAATGAGTTGTAAAAAGCCAATCCAGGTTTCACTCATCTTTAGGCTAGAAAATGGTTTTGCACAGGAGAAAATATAAGGAATCATAAGAAATATATATTTAAAGGGCATGAGAAAAAGTAGAAGGCAATAATTGATTGAATGTTCACTCAATTAGGCAATCAGGGAGTTTACTTTAATATTACGCTCCACGCCCATCACTTATTCAGTGATCCCTTTTTTATAAATGAAAAATTTTCTTTCATTTTTATCATTCTCTTTTTGATTTTTTTTCCCTCCATCCCTCCTTTTTTACTATTTTGGGAAAGACCCATTATGGTCCAGACTCACCAAATACCTTCTCCAATTTCGGGGAGTCCAAAAGTAGAGAAAATCAAGTTTGATATACATCTTGATATTAAATTTTAACACAATGAATATATATATATATATATATATATATATATATTTTTTTATTTATATCATCCTTATTTAATTAATGATTTAGAATTCAAGTCTCTTTAAATGTACCACCTGTATTAAAATTTGGTAGAAAGAGTTTCACTGCCCATGTGATCTTATTTGGCTCAAATCAGACTAATTGAGTTATCGATGAACCGTTCGATGATATAAAAAAAAATTCAAATATTTCCCCATTAAATATAAATCCCAACATTAGTATGTCATATCCTTCAAACGAAAATCTTGCGAGTATTTGAGGGGTTATCTCTTGATAATTTTGAGCCTATGCTTTACAATAAGATTGGCAAAACGGGTCAAACCGGCTCAACCCGACCCGACCCAACTCGCGTTTAACCCGAAAAAAAATGAGTCAGGTTAAGGTTGACTTAAAAAATAAACGAGTCAGAAAACTCAACCCGACCCGACCCGGGTTAGGGTTGGCTCGAAAAAATGGAAAAAAATAAATTCCATTGATGCTTAACTTCTATTTTTTTTCCCTAAATCATTAATTCATTCAATACAAAGACATTATATAGATAAACCATAGAAAATTCATTTTGCATTTGGACTTGAACTTATTGGCAGTTGACACTACACTCACACTGTCACACATACTATAAAAAATGTCCTTAATGCACGGTTTAGGACTTATTGACAGTTATAGGGTATTTTCGTTTGGGTCTTTGGAAGTGAGATTTTAAGTTTTAACTTTTCTCTTTACCTTCATTAATGTTTACATTTTTATATTAAAAAAATATAAATCCCAACCCGTTTGTATGAGTCATTAACTCATTTTTCCTTCACCCAAAACTCATTCTAGCCAAATTTGTGCCCGATGAGTTAGCTCATTTTTGTCGACCCTAATTTACAATATGGGTTTGTGTACAATATGGGTTTAGACACAAACGTGACCACTAACAAACCATGCAAACTGTTCTCATTTGTTGGGCACTTAAGAAAATCCCGAAAATAAGAAAGACATTCACTAGTAAACTAGGTAACAAATTATTAATTTATCAAAAAAAGTAACAAATTATAATAATAAGTTTGATACTACATTCCAACTTAAGACAATAGATCTATAAATTTTTTCAATTATAAAATCCTCCTAGGTTAATTCATTCCTAATCATATCAATATGAGATTTTGCTACTCATCAATTTCCAATACTCCGTTCAAGAAATAAGGTACATCCATAAAAAATAAGTACCCAATAATAACGAATTCGAGAGTGAAAAACAGGTTCATGCCGGGCCATATTGATTAAAACAAGTACTTGACCATCAATGAATTTGAGTTGAATTATTGTAGTCCAGCAAGTTGGTGAGTGGACCATGCGGTACAACTACGCTAACTTATCCACCTGTCACCTTTCTTGCAAACTTATCGATAACGATAGATCTTGCCATTCCACAAAATGAAAAATCATACATTCATTTTATATAATGTTTTATAATTCTCATGTAACATGAGAATTGAAATCTCATATTGAATAGATAAAAAGTATGTGGGACAGATACATATACTTTTAGAAAAAAATTATGTATAAACCACACTACTTTATCTAGATTGTATAGGAAGATTACAATTATCATGTTAAATGAAAATTATAAAACCCTTTTATATATTATAGACACCACACCACTCACTGCATTGAGTTTCGACCATTTCCCAAATTACAAAATAATAATAGTAAAGTTGGGATATGGCACGAGCACGTGTGCTAGGGACGTTGCTTCAAACCTAGGGAGTCATGACAGTGACATAGCTATAATCAATTACTATTATACGAAACCAAAGTGACCAACTCATTTAGTGTAGGATAATGTGTCCCCTCCACATATATAGCAATATGAGTTCATGGCCATTATATATAGCTACCAATAGTATCTGACCTTTACCTAATTCCAAAAGGAAGAAGAAATTTTGAGAATGAATGAGTGAAGAGGTTAGAGGGGAAAGGAACATGAATCATAGCTCATCATATATCCTTTCCATCCTTTTCCATACCCAACTTTTCCACATGCAAACATCTTAATGTTCAGTCTTTACTTTTTGACCATAAAGGTGGCAGTGTTGTAAGCAGTTTCCATTGGGAAATTTAAATAGCATGAAAATACGTTAATATTATTGAAGGCTATAAGGACTTACATTGATGGCGGAAATCGAAGGATATGTAGGAAAATTCAAATCCTCATGTTAAATGAGAATTATAAAACCATAATATTATTAAAGGCTATAAGGACTTACATTGATGTTTTTTTTTTTTTTTTTCTTTTTTTTTTCTTTTGATATATACATTGATGGTTTTTGTTTAGATGCAGTGCTACATATTGAAGTGGTAGTGGTTGGTCCGGTTAGTCACTTGATCTATTTGATTTTTTTTTCTGGAAACAATCACTTGATCTATTTGATTAACCAGAATACTGTAATAGGATCAAAATCGTTCTCAACTTGCTCCAAGCTAGCTGTCACATGAAGTCTCTATTATGGTGAAAGAATTTGATTCATTCGAATCTTCAAAATTGGTGCAATTTGCCAAATATTTTTCTTTCTTGATTAGACCAGGGTGAATAGATTAACAAATTTATTTAATAATAATAATATTATTATTATATCAACCATAATTACTTCTTTTAGATGAGTCAACTTTCAGTATTTTCATAAATTTCAACTTTTTAAACTGACTATGAGACTAATTTCGAGTCATGGCTTAGTCACAATTAAGATCATCGTCTCTCTCCAAAGATATATTTAGTGAAAATCAAACTTAAATCCTCTCTCTACTCTATTAAGCTTGTGTTGTCAAGTGTGCTACACGTCTACACCCATTGGGTTCAATTGTACTGAAAGAATGACAAATTTAAAAAGAAAACAGAAACAAATGTTCGCATTTTAGCGGTAAATGTGAATACCTTATTTTGATCGGATCCATTTATATGTATTAAAAATAAAAATAAAAATTGTGTGTTAAAATTCTTGGCTAATTTTGTATCAAAAATATTTTTAGTCCAAGATTATATTTAATGTGCTTTTCTTTTGTCAACCCAATACTCATGTCACGTGGTAGTTGCCTATTTCTATTTCGTTATTTTCTTTTTACTCATTTACTTTTATTTGGTGATAATTTGAAAATTATATATTCTACGAAAATTTAATTTTATTAATTTATTTTTCATTGTAAATTCATTTTTGGTTAAATTAAATTTTTTATTTTATTTTGGGAAAAGATATTTTAACAACTAAGTTATGTTACTACCATGTTACTACCAATCAATCTCACCGTTAGATCGCTTATGTTGATCTAACGGTTATATTTATTTACATCTTTGTATGGTCATTATTTTCCAAATTTAATATTTTATATTTATTTCCACCTTTGTATGGTTATGATTTCCCATATTTAATGCTTTCACTTTAATTTTGGGGAATCATAATCATACAAAGATGTAAATAAATATAACCGTTGGATCAACATAAGCGATCTAACGATGAGATTGATTGGTAGTAACACAACTTGTTTGTTACAATATCCTTCCCTTTTTTTTTTATAAAAACTAAAATTTATTTTTTGTAATTTATTTTTCATTATAAGATATTCTTGGTTTTGTTTATAGTTTTTATTTTTAAAAAATAATACAAGTATGTTATTTATAATTATCGATGATTTGCACACTAGTTAATTCAAGGTAATTATTTTTAATTGGACAGATTAAGGTGGGATTAAATTTTCACCCTTATGTATACATAATCAAACTCTTATACTTGATATCTTAATTTTTCAAATCAGTTTCTAGATACTTTTTTTAATAATGTTTCATAAATTAAATAAAACTGATATCAACTCTATTATTTTTATTTAATATGAAAGTGAAACTGTAAGTACGATACAATGAATCATGAGGATAATTTTATAATGAGTTTGTTTTTTCTGATGATACTTTAGATAACTTTATCTAATGTTCATCAAAATGATGTCATTTTGGGGACGGAAATCATGATATTTTTATAATTTTAATTTATTTCAGAGTTATAATAGTCTTTATCACTCTAATTTTTTAATTTTACAATCCAAAATGATGTCGTTTCGATGAATATTAGATAAAATTATCTAAAATAACATCGGAAACATATTTCCCGAAAAACTTCAAAAGATACTGTAACTTCCTTTAGAATCCACTTTCTCACTTTTTAAAATTTTGAATTATTTACACTTTATTTAAATTAAGTTTTTTTATCACTTATCCCTCTAACTTAACATTTCTTAATTTACCCCTAACGTAGGAGGTTAGTGATAAATAAATTTGAAGTTACAAGTGTAAATGATTCAAAATTTAGAGAGGAGGAAACTTACAACGGTTATTTTAAAGTTTTCCCTCATTAACTCATAAAATAATAGATAAAACATGATAGGATATTCTAAGTTATCTGATTTTTTTTTTTTTGTATGTGTACACCAATTAGGCCCTTAAAATTATAGTTAAAGCAAAACATAAAAATAAAAATAAAAAGTAATAGCCAAGTCCTAATTTTTTAAACCAGGAGAGCTTAACCACTAAGTGGGTCTACATTATTTCATTTGGATCCTTAGATACTTAAGTACGTTATTTCAATTTGATTTGGTTTATTGACCCCAATCATCCAGTCTCATGCCAACTAAGAATTTCAATGGTGCAGTGAGAGTGATGCACATCAAAAACAGGTTTTTCTTTTTTTTTTTAGCATTTTGGGGTGTGACACTACCAGTGGCTGCAAAGTGCAAAGTTTTGTATGTGTGGGTTGTGAAGAAGGGATGCTTTGCTTGATGCCTTGAAAAACAAAAACAAAAAAGGCATGAGGATGTGATGCCCATTTTTCTAGTTTTAGTTTTTATCCACAACCTTTGTTTTGTAACTGATAACTTTGTAACCTATAAACATTCACAACCTTCATTCCATCTTCATATCTCACTCTCACCTTTTTTGTTTTGTCCAAGACATTGGCTTCGGAGTTTGAGGTACAAGTCTTGGAAGGATTCTCCACATTCCCTCGTCCCAATCCTCCACCACCCTTTGTGTCTTCCCAAGTTCTCTGCAACATTTCCTCACTTTTCTAGGCCCTTGTCTCACGGTACACGCATCTGCCTCTAAATTCTTGAGCTTTTTATTTCTTTTCTTTAAAATCTCAATGTGGGAATTTGTATTGGATTAAGGATTTGAATCTTGTACCAACTTTTCTTTCGAGTTAAACCTTCAATATATGTTCTCATTCCATCATTGTTAATAATAATTCACCACTTCTATCATCAATAAATTCACTCATAACTTAAAACAAAAATTTCTGATTTTTTTCTTTTCAAACATAATAATGGCTGTGTTAGTCCTACACCTATCATAATGCCATTCAGGAGTATTGTTCGTGACTTCAAGGAGATTGGAGAGGGCATTAGCAACATGTATAGAAGAGGGGCTGAAGCTAAGCATGTGCATCGCCATGGAAAATCTCTCATTGCACCAGAATGTTCCTCACCACCACCATCATCATCATCGTCATCGCCATCACAGAGCCGGTGGGCTAATTTACCCCCTGAGTTGCTCTTAGACATAATTCAAAGGGTGGAAGCCAGTGAAACTTCATGGCCTGCACGCAGAGCACTTGTAGCGTGTGCCTCAGTTTGTAGGTTGTGGAGGGAGATAACAAAGGACGTGGTCAAGACACCAGAACAGTGTGGTTGGCTCACTTTCCCTATATCACTGAAGCAGGTAATTTTTACCCTCTTATGGTGATTGATATATATAAAAGGGGGCGAACCTGAGCAGCAGTAAAACTGTTCCTTCATGACAGAAAGGTTATGGGTTCGAATCCAGGAAACAGCCTCTTTGCAATTATGTAAGGGTAAGGCTGCGTACAAGGATTTCCTCCACCCCACACTCGCTAGTCGGGTTTAACGGGGAGTGGTTTTTTTTTTTTTACGGTGATTGATATATATATATACTTATTTGCTTCAAGATTGGAAGCCACATGGTACTAATGTTGTGTGATTACTTTTTATTTTTATCTTTGTTGATCCCTTCTGTGTTTATCAGCCTGGTCCAAGAGACACTCCAATCCAGTGTTTTATTAAGAGAGAAAGGGTGACTTCCACATATTGTTTATATCTCGGTCTGAGCCCTGGTAATATCCTTGTGCTCACATAATTTATTATCTACATGAAAATAGTTCTGTTCTGTTAGAATTTCAGTAACACATCAAGGTTTCTCTTTGAATCTAAAATCATTATATTTATTTATTTATTTTTTTTGGGCGGAGAGGGGTTGGGGGGTATTAGTGTCTTCCTTACAAAGTTCTTTGATCATTCTGCTTTCTGGTGAAGATTAAAAGTTTGATCCACTGCTTTGGCAGGATAAATTAGTACAGAGACTTCCCTTGTGTTTTCTTATTGTAAAACACTTCTACTAATGAATGATCATTGAAGGATATTTGTTAAATGTAACTGTAGCAGCGGTGATGACAATTGGGCAGTTTTTCTAATTACTTACTATGAAATCCCATGATACGGTCTGGCCCAAGACCATGTATGTGTAGGAAGGATTAAAATAATGTGGTTCAAAGCTACCGAATCGGATAGCTCTTATACCAATTTGATACAGACCTCTATTGAAAATAAGGAACAATCAACTAATAACAGAAAACCAAGACTTTTTGGCCTGAATAATCAGATTTTTCATATATTTATGGAAATCAAGATGCAATTACTGATCCTATGACATTAAACATAAACAAATTACAAGAAAAGGAACAATTACAAAACTTGAAATGCATAACAGTAAAGGAAATACACTAAAGGATAGTGGTGAAGCAATTGGAGAGGCTTCGCTCTCTCCTAAGGGTCCAATTCCAATATACTTTTCCGATACCCCACCATGTTGCTTTCCCTCTGTATATAACTAACTTCAAGTCACCTCCACGCTCTCCATTTTGATACGGGGTAATTTGGGAAACTCCTAGCTGACGTGGCATTAGTTGTGTGTGTTTGCTGACTAGGATCGTATCATCCCATTTTAATTTTGAGTCTTGTTTTAATCTTCCAGTTATTTTTGGTTCATATTCTCTTCCAATCACCTTGGAAATGAGTTATTAATGCTATAGCTAGGATATGTTTGACTGAATGTACTCTCCTTCCAATTCTCCTTTTTTTCTTCCTGTGAGAATTGTGTTGTTATATATCTGCAGCTCTTTCTGGTGATATGAGCAAACTGCTATTGGCAGCAAAGAAGATTAGAAGGGCAACGTGCACAGAATTTTTAATATCATTGGTTGCTCATGATTTCTCTCGTGCAAACAATACTTACATTGGAAAGCTGAGGTTATTTCCATATCTCTCTGGTCGTTATCTTTTTGCCTGATGCATTATTATTCTACTGTTCACTTGATCTTGTAAGCTTTTGAACAGGTCTAATTTTCTGGGCACCAAGTTTATGATCTTGGATGGTCAACCCCCACATGATTCCTCACTTCCATTAAATTGCAAGTTGCAACAAAGAGTCCATCTGAAGCAGGTGCTTCCAAGGGTTGCTGCTACTAACCATAAAGTTGCTACAGTATCTTATGAACTCAATGTTCTCCGTACAAGGGGTCCAAGGAGAATGCGTTGCACAATGCACTTAATCCCTATATCTGCAATCCAAGAAGGAGGAACTGCCCCTACTCCTTTGAAGTTCACCAATTGCCTTAATGAGCATGAATCTACCATTCCCATTTCAAAAGGAAAGAAGCCAGAAGTTAACTTTGGCTCAACTGGCACAGGCAATAATACTCCAGAATCAACCCAGAGTGCAAGGGAACCATTGATTCTGAAAAACAAAGCTCCTAGATGGCATGAACAACTGCAATGTTGGTGCTTGAATTTCAAGGGAAGAGTAACTGTGGCCTCTGTGAAGAATTTCCAGCTTGTAGCAGCTGCAGAACCGAGCCAAAATGTTTCAGTGGCCGAACAAGAGAAAGTGATACTACAATTTGGAAAAATTGGGAAGGACATATTCACCATGGATTACCGATATCCCCTCTCTGCTTTTCAAGCCTTTGCAATCTGCTTGAGCAGCTTCGACACGAAACCAGTTTGTGAATGATCATATGAATTTTATAGTCCTGTCACTCTTTTCCTTGATATAAAATGTACATATTTTCATAAGAAAGGAGAGAAGCTGGACAAAACAACTCTCATTATAAAGAGTGCTTTCATTCTGCAGGCACAAGTTTGTGTAATGCTAGCTGTTAGGATTGATGTTTAATGGCAAATCTATTTGTCTGCTCTAAGCAAGTTTGTTAATTTCCCATAGTTTTGTAGTTACGAGAGACAGTTGCAGCAAAGTACCCCATTGCGCCTAATATCTTTTCTTGTAAATGAATTATTTAAAATAAATAAAATGACATTACATATTGGGGATGATGTTAACACTTAACACTTACATGACGAAGTATTTAAATCCCAGTATCAACGTCTAAAGCTAATAAGATTGACTCATTATTTTACATTTGTTACAATCTGTGTGTTTGTTCTGTCACTGAATCTCAATGTCTTCGTTATTCTTGCCACAACTGAACTTGCAACCCTAGTAAGATGACTTATGAGCCCGGCTAATGAGTTTCCAGTGCTGGCTTATCATCAAGTTTAATGGGGTTTTGTGGAAGAGTCACTTCAACACCTGGGTCTCTTTCAGTGATTGAACCATGAAACATAACTGAATTATTGATACTTTGTATGTTGCTGTTGACATATGCTTTCCCCACTTCACCTTGCTCTGTTGAATTGTGAGAGTCTTCCTCAGTGTTTTCCTCTGAATCTGTGGTCACCTCTGTGCTCTCTTCTGGATCAGTCTTGTAGGCTCGGTGTATGTGGATTGATCCCTCTTTCTTAGTTGACTCAGAACCTACATGCATTGTGGCTCCTCTATTGTCACCCGTCAGGGTTATGACACTAAATGGTTTCTCATCCATGGGTTGTGTTGGGTGCACAGAGGCTAGTTTATGAACAAACTTTGAAATATCATCTTTGATACCTTTTGCCAGTGGAGCCTTTTCAGGTGATATGGTTGACACATTCCTGGTCTTTGGATCTGTTGCACTCATAACTTTTATGTCTTTCCCACTGGGGCTGGACGAGACAAACATCACCTTTCTCTCCACAGTTTCTCGTGTTCCATGCTGCTTCTTATCTGCACGAAATGCCTTGGTAGATGGATCTTTGGCTTTTGTTCCTGAAGCAGATGCTATGGTACGTCGAGTTTGTTGTCCAGTGGTTGCGTCTTTGGCTTTTCCTGCCTTAATGACTTCATGCACCACTTTCTCCTTTCCTTGGGTTTCACGGAATTTGCTTTTTGTTTTCTCCAAAGGGACCTTTGGTGTTGTTGATCTTTCTACATCACCTAGAGTTGTTGTAAGCTGTGTAGATAGGTTCTCTGGTTGAGAAGAGGTCTCAGTTGGCTTGGGGATGATTTTCAATGGTGACTTCATCTTTGGTTTTGCTTCTTGTGCCAATGGCTCAGCCACTGCCACTGCCATCTTCTCTTTTTCTTCTTGAAAGATAGATGATGTAGGTGATGTACTTTCTTCAGTTTTAGGCTTTAACACCAAAGGAGATGATGGATGAGGTTGAGAGGGTGGTTCAGTTTTAGAAACCAAGGGTGAGGAGGGCAAAGAAGAAGCTTGATGAGAAACTGCAGGTTGTGTTGACATCCTCTCTGATGTCTCTGGGGACTTGGGGATTATTTTTAATGGTGACTTCATCTTTGGTTCTACTTCTTGTGGCACTGGCTCAGCCAACTTTTTTTCTTCTTCTTGGGAGGTAGATAATGTAGGCAATTTTCTTTCTTCAAAGTTAGACTTTGACACCAAAGGAGATGATGGATGAGGCTGAAAGGGTTGTTCAGTTTTAGAAACCAAGGGTGAGGAGGGCACAGAAGAAGCTTGATTAGAAACTGCAGGTTGTGTTGACATCCTCTCTGATGTCTCTGGGGACTTGGGGATGATTTTTAATGGTGACTTTATCTTTGGTTCTGCTTCTTGTGGCATTGGCTCAGCCAACTTCTCTTTTTCTTCTTGGGAGGTAGATAATGCAGGCAATTTGCTTTCTTCAAAGTTAGGCTTTGACACCAAAGGAGATGATAGATGAGGCTGAGAAGGTGGTTCAATTTTAGAAACCAAAGGTGAGGAGGGCAAAGAAGAAGCTTGATGAGAAACTGCAGGCTGTGTTGACATCCTCTCTGATGTCTCTGGGGACTTGGGGATGATTTTTAATGGTGACTTCATCTTTGGTTCTACTTCTTGTGGCACTGGCTCAGCCAACTTCTCCTTTTCTTCTTGGGAGGTAGATAATGTAGGAAATTTGCTTTCTTCAAAGTTAGGCTTTGACACCACAGGAGATGATGGATGGGGCTGATGAGGTGGTTCACTTTTAGAAACCGGGGATGAGGAGGGCATATAAGAAGCTTGTTGAGAGCCTGTAGGCTGTGTTGACATTCTCTCAGGTAGAAATGATGTCTCTGGGGACTTGGGGATAATTTTCAATGGTGACTTCATCTTTGGTTCTGCTTCTTGTGGCACTGGCTCAGCTACTGCTACTGCCATCTTCTCTTTTTCATCTTGAGAGGCAGATGATACAGGTAAGGTGCTTTCTTCAGGTTTAGACTTTAACACCTCACTAGTGCGCTCTGAGGCCGAAGGAGATGATGGATGAGGCTGAAAGGCTGGTTCAGTTTTATAAACTGAGGATATGGAGGGCACAGATGAAGCTTGCTGTTCAGAGCCTTCAGGCTGTGTTGACATCCTCTCAGGTAGAAAGGATTTCTCTGGGGACTTGGGGATAATTTTTAATGGTGACTTCATCTTTGGTTCTACTTCTTGTGGTATCGGTTCAGACACTACCATCTTTTCCTTTTCTTGTTCAGATGCAGGCTGAGTGCTTTCTGAGGACAAATGAGAGGGAGACTGAGCTTGAGTTTCTGGGGATGAGGACTCAATATAAACATGAGATGGAGAGTCTGCATGAGTTGAGGGTTGGAGTGATGGCAGTGGAGTGTTAACCAGGTTTGGAGATGTTGATCCAAAAGGGGGTTCTGAATGAATAGTCCCTGGGGACTCAATGATTATTGAAGATGTTGTTGGCTCAGTTAGATGAGGTGGTGAATGATTTTGAGTTTCAGCATTTGGGTCTCCATGAGTTTTGGTAGGACTTGGAGGAGACTCTAATGGGGTTATCACAGAAGAACTAGATGGCCGTTGAATGGGTACGTTAGTATCTGATTGGGTAGGAAATTTTGATCTATCTTTTGGATGACGACGCAATGATTCTTTAGCAGGTGCTCCTGATAGCCAAGGTATCCTAAAACGAAATGAATGCTTTTTCACTACCATGGATGCTTATTATCTGATTACACAAGACGATGATATTAATATGATGCTACAGATTGCAAAGGTAGTCTATATATATTTTTACTTTAGCTCACAATTTCTCATTGCTTCTTTCGGAGAATTTCACACTGATTCCCTTGAAAAGTTCAGCATTTGTTCTTTCCTTATTTATATTGATGTTCTAAGAAAATATTTGCTAGCCATTCTAATGTTGTCACGCTAGAGGAAAGAAATATCTATTGCCTCACACAAAAGGAATTCCCATTCCATGTAAAAACAACCAAAATGTGCCTTTCTTCATATACTCCCTTAAGAAAAGAATTCAGAGATAATACACAATCACAACTGGCGAGGTAAACGATGATAGCAAGCTATTCCTTTTAGCCTTCAAGGCATTGCCAATATGAAAAACCAAACGTGGGGTAGATCCGTATGTCTTGGCAAAATTTTATAAGCAAATGTTGAATTTCGAGATAGAAAAAATTATATATTACTTATCGAAAGGTGTGTAGGAAAATTGTAATTCTCATTTTAAATGAGAATTATAAAACCCTATTTTTTTATACCTACTTTATCTATCACTTTCCAACATCGTTAAACCAGAATCTCAATTAATATTTATCATTTCTCTCTCATTTTAAAATTCTGATCTAATGGTGTTGGAGAATAATAAATAAAATAGACATAAAAAAAATAAGTAGAATGACATCGCATAAATTTCAGCATGTTAATTGACCATACCACGACTGAATTAAGTTTTTTCACGTGTGCAAGCACGAAATGAAGATACGAAATTCAGGTACTAAAACAGCGTATCTCTTTATTTTCCTAGCGTTTGCCAAATGAATAAAGTAATTTTATTCTATAAAAAAATAAAAGTAATTTTGTTTTTAAAATGAGTAAAATCAAAGGATGAATTTGACAAATCTTCATTTTTACCAAAGCACATATTTATAGCAGTCCCAACATAAACCAGTTCATTCTTTTTCTAGTTGATACATTGGCCTACAGGTACAATAAGACCTACAACTTTTGCTAAGATCTACCATTTCTCTCAGAGTGAGCACAGAGACCAAAATTTCTACCAAAACAAGTTTATTTGAGAGTGCACAAATTGAGATAGGACAATCAACAATTTGCAATACAATCTAACTCCTCAACAAGTTGACAGTTCATCAGAAACAGCCAAACACGTTCTTAACATCGACTGAGAAGCTTGATGTTATATATTCTCTTGAAGTAAACTTTAAGGAAAAAGGGTCACAGATATAATAAACGAAAGACTTCTTTCTCAATTATACCCCAAAGATCTTATAACTTTGACAAATTGCAACTACTGCAAAATCTGGTAATCACCAATAGCTGGAAAAACAGGTTTACCATCATCCAAGCAAGGAACATAGAAGGCAACACAAAATTAACATAAGAAATAACCTTAACCAACGGATCCCATGCTATATAACAAATCTTGCGCATAAACAGTAATCCTGACAAGCAAATCAAGGGAAAATCTGCAACTTATTCAAGAATAAAATGAATACCTAGCAGGATATGTTGAACCAATATTTTATGAACCCTCAAAATCTGTTTCTTTTGATTGATATCCTTAAACTCTTCCTAGAACTCCTCTAAATTTCCAACTACCAGAACTCAAACAGAGTCCATAAGATACTCTTGACGCTCATGAGCATACTAGATAACAAAAATCATACTTTCTCTTATAATACTCTCATACTAACCTTCCCAGCATCAAGAAAGTGCATAAGCATAAAAGGTTCATCCAGATTGTTCTTAAATGCATCAGACAAGTTGTTGGATAGGTTTAAACTTCCAATATATAAAACTCAACACATGCAACCAGGATATATAAATCAAATAATCAATATATGCAATAGAGGCATGAAGTACTGAAGTGTACTAGACAAGTCACCATATGAAACTTCCAATAGAAAATTCGAAAAATCTAGCCATGCATTTTAGATAACCAGAGTTTCAGGATACTGATCATGTGCAATTTAGACATAGCAGTCAATTAGATCACACCTCACACGATACTGATCATAGTCTTTATTAGAATTTGAAGTCATAAAGAATATTAGATGAAAGCATACAGAATACCTGTAATCCTACTCAGATAGGAAATGAAATGTTTTCAGAAGTCTCTGAAGACTCTAAATGCAACTGTGTGCCAGACATGCAAGAGATGAATGTAAAATCAGAACAAATCATGCATCAGTGACAAACATGCCAAAAGAGATATTGTGTATATGAAAAAGAAAATGCCTATTCAATACAAAGGACAAAAGTTAAAAAGAATAATTAAGAGAAGTAAGTAAATTAGTGATCTGAACACTTGCAAACAAGATGGCAAATTTCATTGACATGATACAATTGAGAAACTAACAACTTAACAAGAATAAACTAAATCCTTTATTGGTTAGATGGCATGGCCAATCCAGCAGAGTATGGCTTCATAAGGCAGTGCATTTGTGGGTCACTGGGCAGAGAAAAACTAAATGGTACTTCTCATGACCATTAAACTATCTCACAGTTGGTGTTTTGGGGCCAGTTGTAAAAAGGGCCCTCCAAAGCGAATTCGATGCAGTGAAACCCTGTGCTTCCATGACCCCATATATTCTTCGTGCATCCTGCTCAAACCCACCAGCAATAAGGCTGGATATAATTCTCTCAAATTCAGCTGGTCCTAATTCATCCTTCCTAGCTTCCAGAACGCCCAGAGTTTGAAGGGTCTTTTTCTCATTTCCAGCCCTTGCATACATATCACATAGACTCACTTGAACCTTAAAAGGAGGAGCCTCACCCTGCACGGAAATTTTTCCTATAATCTGTTCAGCCTCATCAACAAGCTGCAACTTACCGAACCAGTCCACAAGAACAGAATAAGTGGCAACCCCGGGCTCAAACCCATCATTCTCTAGCTCCAAAAGAAGATTTAATGCCTTGTCCAATAAGTTTTTCTTCTCATAAGCAGCAATCATGCTAGCAGTGCACCTATCATCAGGCTTATGCCCTAATTTTATCATGTAGTCAAAATTGATTCTTGCCTGATCCGGGTCACCTGCATTTGCATGTGCCTCAATAAGCAGGGTGCATGTCTCCATACTCTGCTGGAATCCTGCAAATTGCATAGTTGATGAAATTTGTGCAACGTTATTAACATCACCACGTTGAGAAAAAGATCGCAGCAATGCCATGTATATTTCCTTTGTGGGCTTAATATCTCTTGTCTCCATCTCCCTTGTTAAAGACACACCCATCTTAGGTTCGCCAGCATTTACATAGGCCATAATCATTGAGTTGTAGACTTTTATGTCTGGTTGGAAGCCCTGGTTCGTCAAGACTTTAAATGTTTCTTTTGCACGCTCAAGATTGCCTCCCTTGCTGTACATTTGGACCAAGGCACTGGCTGTTGAAGCGTCCGGTAGAATACCATTTTCATTCATCTTCTTAAGGATCCTCTCAGCATCATCAAATTGGTTTGCTTTAGCATAGATATCAATAAGCCTAGAGTAGTCAGATACATTTGTTTGGAAAGAATCTTCAGTCAATACCATTTCTGCCACCTATAAGCATAAGATTTGACAAAAATTAAATAAAAAATCCAAATAGGCATTACTTTATCCCATGTTGAATTACAGTAATTCACTTCAGAAAATATATGTATTACATGAAGGTTCCCACAATTTTCATAAGCAGCATACGGAAATATCTTCCTAGGACAATCTGTGTTCTCATTTAAGAAGTAATTCATAATTTCATATAAGCATGTAACCATAAAATATGTGGCAAAACTGTTGTATCAGATCCAAGAATTAATGAATAACTCACTATCAACATGTACAATACCTACTTAAGTCTTTTTTATGCCATTGTAAGAATTCTCATGTGGATTAATTACTCAATATTCTTACTATGTCATACAGAGTAAGAATGCAAGAAAAGGAGGATATAGAAAACAAGATAATTCAACAGCCTCCATGCTGCCTTTGAAAATAGGATGGATATATAACTAAGCTACGTTTAAAAGGAAATAAGTTGGATGCCACAGAGATCAAACATAAATTTCAAGGAACAAAACCCAGTTTTGCAAATAAATGTAAGAAAGAGCTGATCCATTCTCCAATGACACTGAAATTGGTAATTTAAATATCTTCAACCAAAATATCAAAAGGCAGAGTAACATGGATGGTGGTATGCTGTCTCCATTATGCATACATGTCCCACATCCTGTCCTTCATTTCAAAATAGAGACCCAATACTTACGTCTAATATTGCCATTTCCAAATAATAATAATCCGTTAAAGTATCAGAACAAATTCATACATACAACTCAAAACTAAAAGGCAATGCGGTAGTAGACTGATCTGGCTAAGCTACTAAAGATATCAAATCATTTGTGTACCTTGAACTTGAAGTACAAAGGAGGATTTTGCTTTTTCAATGTATCAATGTAAGAAAAGCTCTACTCCCAAAATTCCAACTAATTGTATTCTCAACAGAGTATGTTATAAACTTCCAACCGTTATTCCAAACACATTAATATTTAATATGGTAGCGTTACTAAACAACTCTTTTTTTATATTAACATTTTTTGGGGATACATAATAAATTAGTCATCATAACTCGTCAACAAAATTTCTAGTTGGTGGCAAACGAGGGTGGGCGAAGTTGGTTAAGGATTAGGCTCATACCCCATAAGGGCATGAGTACAAATCCCATTGGCCAACGTGAGAACCTTGTTGGTGGTACGATCTGTAATTCCTCGCAAATATCCTCAAAAGAGGTTGGGTGTGTGCCCTGGCCTATGGGATACCGGCGACTAAGCCCACTTAAACTTTTACCTACCAAACAAAAATAATTTCTGGTTGGTGAGTATGGCAGCTGCTTAACTGGCCAAATATTTCCACAATACTAGACTTTTGCTTCTGTGACTGCAGAACAGGTCCTTCCCTAAACTTACCAATAAAGGCCTAAGTAAATCAACATAATCACTTAAAAACTACTTCAGTCAATTTTCACTGTGATTAATCAGTCAATCTGCTTGCACATCTTCACAAGTTAATGTTTCTCATGTTGTTTGAGATAATTTTATCTCCTACACATACATAAAAGTGTGTGAGGGCCATGTGAGGAGAAGAGAAAAAGAAAAAATATGGACCCAAAACATTTCTATGTGTGTGTAGGAGATAAAATTATCTCCTACAACATTAGAAAAATTAAACCTATATATATATATATATATATATATATATATATATATATATATATATATGGATGGGGCAGAATCATCTTACATCGGTGTAAAAATAATAAGTCTCTATTAGAGTAGGGTCTTATAAATAGATCTCTTTGTACTGTATTCATTTGTTAAGTAATACAATAAGACTTATGAAAGTCTTTTCTCTCTCTCTCTGATTTCTCTCTGGCTTCTCTTTCTTTTTGATTCTTCTTGCTTGATTTCACTTATGGTATCAAAGCTCCAAATCTTGGGGCCCTGATTCGTTTTTCCTTCGTCTTTCCATGGCTTCCGCTACACAAAATGATCATGATTCCTCTTCTCAAAATACTTCATCACCTTCTCAGAATCATTCAGGTGATTCAAGGTCACCTATACTCTTCAATACTCAGTTGTCAGTAAAATTGACAAGTAAGAATTTCCTTCTATGGAAGCAAATAGTTGAACCACCAATCATAGCTCATCAACTAGAACGCTATCTTGTCAATACTAAAATTCCACTTCGTTATCAATCAGAAGCAGATCGCGATGCAGAAAATGTCAATCCAGCATTTGTGGAGTGGGAGAAAACTGACAAGATGCTTCTCACATGGTTACAATCAACTCTTTCAGAGGAAACCATCAACAAAATTCTTGGAGTACGTCAATCTCATCAAGCATGGGACAAGATCCACAGATATTTTGATTCGATAACCAAAGCCAAGGCAAATCAAGTTAGTTCTGAACTCAGAAGTATCAAGAAAGGTGACAAAAGCATCGAAGAATTTTTAGCTCGTGTGAAGGCTCTTGGTGACACGTTGATTGCAATAGGCGAAAATCTCTCTGAACGAGAACTCATAAGGACTGTTCTTGAAGGACTACCTGAGGATTATGGTCCTTTTATCACCTACTTTAGAGGAAAAGATTCAAGCACGTTTGAAGATCTAGAATCACAGCTCTTGGCTCAAGAAGCTATGCTTGCTAAGTTTCAGCTGAGTACAATGCATCTCAACACTGTTAATGTTGCACACAGTCCTCCTCTGTTAGCCCCTGTTTTACGTCCTCAAGAACAGGGGAATAACAGGCATCATGAAATCATGCAGCAAGGTGGTTATGACCAACGAAACAACTTCGGTGGGTACGCACAGCCAACGCAAGGTGGTTGGCGTGGCAGAGGTGGCCGGAATCGCGGTGGCAGAGGCGGTGGCAGACTCGCTGTGACCTGTCAACTTTGCCGGAAATATGGACACGAAGCTGCAAGTTGCTGGTGGAGGTACAATTCGTCTTTTACACCTCCTCAAGCAACTCAGTCTCATTTTCCGGTGACGGTCAACTCTTCTGGAAATTTTCCGGCGAACTTTCCGGCGAATGCAAATTTAACTGTTTCTCAAATTCCAGCCCTCCAAAACTGGAATCAGGGCCGTCCTCAGCCATTTCCAGCTCCTATGTCCAATGATGGAACTCCACATGCTCTCACTGCAGCTCATCCCACTCAGCTTGCCCATGACTGGTATCCTGACTCTGGAGCCTCTCACCATGTGACTGCCAATGTTGCTAATCTTTCGCAGAGCTCTCAATATGCTGGTCCTGAACAGATCTATGTTGGTAATGTACAAGGTTTGCCTATCACATCCATTGGTTCAAGTAGTTTTATCTCTCCCTTCAAACCACACACTTCTCTCAATTTACATAATCTTCTTCTTGTTCCCCAAATTACCAAAAATCTTATAAGTGTCAGCCAATTTGCTAGAGATTACAAAGTATATTTTGAATTCCATTCTACTCACTGTTTTGTCAAATCACAGGAGTCCCAGGAGGTCTTACTTGAAGGCTTTCTTGGACAAGATGGTCTCTATAAATTCAAGGGACTTCAAGCCCATGCTCCAGCCTTGCCAAACCGTGTTTCTTCCTCAAATAAACTTGTCAATTCAGTTTCTGATTGTCAGATAAATACATTTGTTTGTAATTTTGTTTCTGATTGTAATACCTCTTCTGTTGCTAATGTATCTAGTAGCTATAATCTTTGGCACTCTAGATTAGGTCACCCACACTTTGAATCTTTAAAAAAGGTTCTCTCTCATTGTAATATACCCTTTCGAAATAAAACTCCATTTGATTTCTGTTCAGCTTGCTGTATGGGGAAATCTCATAGATTGCCTTCTTCTCCTTCCACCACAGAATACAATGAACCTTTTACACTCATAGTTAGTGATTTATGGGGACCAGCCCCTGTTCAATCCTCTCAAGGTTTCTTGTATTATATTACCTTTGTGGATGTCACTACCAGATTCACATGGATTTATCCTCTTAAACATAAATCAGAATCCTTAAATACCTTTAAAAACTTTTACTCTCTTATCTCCACACAGTTTAAGCAAAGCATTATATCTGTACAAACAGACTGGGGTGGTGAATTTTGACCCTTTACAAAATTTCTCACTGAGTTGGGAGTTACACATAGACTCATTTGTCCTCACACCCATCATCAAAATGGATTAATAGAAAGAAAACACAGACATATTGTTGACATGGGACTCACACTACTTGCACATGCCTCTCTTCTTCTCAAATATTGGGATCATGCATTTTTCACAGCTGTTCACTTAATCAACAGACTTCCCACCTCAGCTCTACATTTCAAAATCCCTTATTTTGAGCTTTATAAAACTCTTCCTGATTATCACTTTCTTCGAACTTTTGGTTGTGCTTGTTTTCCTCTTCTTCGTCCATATCACAAACACAAATTTAGCTTTAGATCTCATGAATGTATATTTTTGGGTTACTCACCTAATCACAAAGGTTATAAGTGCTTAAGTCCTGAAGGAAAAATTTACATCTCCAAAGATGTGCTTTTTAATGAATTTAGATTCCCTTTTCCCATTTTATTTCCAACAACCTCCTCCACTATTACTAACTCTTCTAACAACTCTAGCACCATTATTCCCATGTCTTGTTTTCTTCCAAATCATGCAGCATCTTGCCCTACATCATCTCCTGCACAACAAATGCATCTTCCTCCACATATATCTACAAGTGCTTCGGATACATCTCTAGGTACATCAGCTTCAAGTCCTGCATCTGCTTCAAATCCTGCAACTGCTTCTAGTTCTGCCCCTTCTTCCTCAAGTCCTGCTACTGCATCTGCTTCTAGTCCTTCAACATCCTTTTCTGCTCCTCAACCGATGCAGTCCAGTTCAACTAGTCCACCTCAAACTGATTCTGGTTCACTCCATACAGGTCCAATCTCTACCTCTACTACAAACCAATCCGATAATGAATCCTCTCCCACTTCTTCTAGTTTATCACATAATACAAATTCTTCTCCTATTTCCAACACTACACCTCTTTCATCTTCCTCTTCTTCTTCGGGGTCTGAATATAAACCTTCTGGCTCTATAAGAATGTCATCTCCTACTCACACCATTCTAACTAGATCTCAAGGACCAGCACCTTCTTTGTTTACTGCCCATATGGAGCCTACTACAGTTAAGCAAGCAATGGCAGCACCTCATTGGCTTCAAGCCATGAAACAGGAGTATGATGCTCTCCTAGCCAATGGTACATGGTCCCTTATGCCTCTGCCTTCTTCAAGAAAACCCATTGGGTGCAAATGGGTATTTCGTATAAAGGAAAATTCAGATGGATCAATAAACAAATACAAGGCTAGACTTGTTGCCAAAGGGTTTCATCAACAATATGGTTTTGATTATCATGAAACTTTCTCTCCAGTGGTTAAGCCCATAACAGTTCGGGTTATGCTCACTTTAGCCTTGTCTCATGGCTGGCCTCTAAAGCAACTTGATGTTAACAATGCCTTTCTCAATGGAGAGCTCTTAGAAGAAGTTTACATGACTCAACCTCCGGGGTTTGAAGTTTCTGATAAGTCTCTTGTATGCAAACTAAATAGATCTCTTTATGGTCTAAAACAGGCTCCTAGGGCCTGGTTTGAGAAATTTGGTACTGCTCTCCATCAGCTTGGTTTTATTTCCAGCAAATGTGATCCCTCTCTCTTCATTCTCAAGTCCAATGGCAACTGTACTTACATCTTGGTCTATGTAGATGATATAATTATCACTGGTAGCAACTCAGATTTAATTCAACAGCTTACAAATCAGTTGCACTCCAAGTTTGCTCTCAAACAGCTTGGAATTCTGGATTATTTTCTTGGAATTGAAGTTAAAACTCTCTCTAATGGAAGACTTCTCTTATCTCAATCTAAATACATCAAGGATGTCCTACATAAAGCAGGTATGACAGAAGCAAAAGGGATATCCACTCCTATGCCAAGTGGCTGTAAACTGTCCAAACATGGCTCCAACTATGTTCCGGATCCCTCCCTGTACAGGTCTATTGTTGGAGCATTACAGTATGCAACATTGACCAGACCTGAAATTGCCTTTAGTGTCAATAAGGTCTGTCAATTCCTCTCTCAGCCACTTGAGGAGCATTGGAAAATTGTTAAAAGAATTCTTCGGTACCTTAAAGGCACCCTCTCCTATGGACTATTATTTCATCCTCCCTCAATACAGCAACCTTTGTCTCTTGTAGCCTTTTGTGATGCTGATTGGGGATCAGACCCGGATGATAGAAGGTCAACTTCTGGCGCTTGTGTATTCCTTGGCTCAAACCTGATCTCTTGGTGGGCTAAGAAGCAGACTCTAGTTGCTAGGTCCAGTGCTGAGGCTGAATATAGGAGTTTGGCTTATGCTACAGCTGAAATTCTATGGGTGCAATCCTTGGTAAAGGAATTACAAATTCCAATCAAAGTTCCTATTATCTATTGTGACAATCAGAGCACAGTTGCTCTTGCTCACATTCCAGTCCTTCATTCAAGAACTAAACACATGGAACTTGATCTATTTTTTGTAAGAGAAAATGTGTTGGCTAAATCTCTCATTGTTCAGCATATTCCAGGTTGCTTGCAAGTTGCAGATACCTTTACTAAGCCATTATCTGCAGCTAGATTTACTGAACTAAGAGACAAACTCAAGGTCTTTGATCACACAATGTTGATCAAATCCCCTTGAGCTTGAGGGGAGAATATTAGAGTATTATGCTCAAGTTAGAGTTAGTTTAACTATATGCTCAAGTTAGAGTTAGTTTTAACTCTTCCATCCTTTAGTTAGCGAACCTTTCTGTTCCTGTTTTCAAGGAATCAGTTGCAACAAAGTTGCAACTGCATTGTAACAAGTATAACTGCATCAGCTGCCTAGCTTTGTAATAGGGGTCTTATAAATAGATCTCTTTGTACTGTATTCATTTGTTAAGTAATACAATAAGACTTATGAAAGTCTTTTCTCTCTCTCTCTCTCTCTGATTTCTCTCTGGCTTCTCTTTCTTTTTGATTCTTCTTGCTTGATTTCGCTTAGTCTCACACCATATCTTAACCGCTGATTTACGTGCACCTAACGTTAAGATTTAGTGGGTCTCACTCATTAATTAATTATTAATTCCCAATAAATTTCAATCATTAGATGGACGAAAATCAACGGTTAAGATTTTGCGTAAGACTTATTATTTTTACACTGGTGTAAGTTGATTCTATCCCGATATATAAGGGCATGATCCTTTGATACCGGTGTCAAACTTTGAAATTTGACACCAAGTCCTAATCGTTGATTTCCGCCAATCAACGGTTATCATTTATTGGGAATTAATAATTAATTAATAAGTTTGATTCCCAATAAATGATAACCATTGATTGACGGAAATCAACGGTTAGGATTTGGTGTCAAATTTCAAAGTTTTACACCGGTGTCAAATGATCCTATCTCATATATATATATATATATATACATATATATATATATATATATATATATATAGGATCCTTTGACACCAGTGACAAATTTCAAATTTGACACTTCGTCTAAGAGCCGTTATATCAAAAAAGATCAATGACTCTGATTTGTAAGCATGTGATACCATTGATCTTTTTTGATCTAACGGCTCTTAAATAAGGTGTCAAATTTTAATTTTGACATTGATGTCAAAGAATCCTACCTCATATATATATATATATATAAACCGAGAAATGTTTCCCTCTTCCTAAACATGTTTCTAGTTTTATCATTCTATGTCAATACTTCGGCATTTCAAATGGCAAAAGAGTAAACAGCAAAGTTATCTCTTTGTTAAGATTTAATTATTTTAAAAAAGAACATACAATATACTTGGGACAGAAGATGTCGGCTTGTGCTCAACAAAATACCTCCGGATAATCAGCAACTGTATATGTTCATGTCCAAACAGGTAATAGTAACAGAAAGAATTCATACACACAATTCATCATGGGAAATTTCAGTACTGTCAACAACTAAAAAGGCAATGCATTAGTAGACTGATCTGGCTAAGCTATAAATGATATCAAACCATTTGTGTACCTTGAAGTACAAAGGAGGATTCTGCGTTTTCAATCTGTCAAGTAAATTGATCCAATCTACCCTGCTTGGTTGTAGAAGCTCTATCCACTCAGCTAACAGTGTTGACAAGTTATCATCCTCCTCCTCCTTCAATGACATAATTTTATCAGTAACAAGTTTGCATTTCCCAGTTATTGGCTTTGCCTCCTGTGACCAAAACACTTGTTCTGCCTCATGGATCCTATCAGCCACTTGTGCCCACTTAGGATCAGAGAGATCAAGCCCATAAATCTTGTACCTTATCTTCCCTCTCCTCTTGGGAAGTGTAACAACCTTAGCCTTCTCCTCAGTAGCATCAAAACCCTTGCTCTCTGTTCCCTCATGTTCTTTTTCTTCAGTTTGCGCCTCTGTCCTTATGCGCTCCAAACCTTCATAGAACTCTTGTTCCTCCATTTTCTCACGTGCCCATTTGAACCTAAGCTCTCTGAGCAAATCCCCACGAATGCCAACTTCACCAGCAAACCTGCACATCTCTTTCACTTCATCACACTGCAAGAAACCCTTCAATTTCTCCTTCTTCCTCTCCTTGTTCATGTCTTCCAAAACCTTGTTGCTAACCTCCCACACCGTCCTCCACAAGTCCTCACTGAAATCCCCCGAAGGAAACGACGACGTATTTGAACCGATGCTACCCTTTTCCATTTCGGACACAACACTTTCAACGATGACGAGAAGCATGCCATCAACGGTGGGTTTATCAGAATTAGGGTACGCTTCCCTCACTTTCTTGCGCATTATCCACACGAAGCGCGACAAGAACTCGTTCGTCGTACCATCATCATCAACGTCGTCGTTTTGCTGGTAATGGAGTTTTGGGTCAATGAGCGAGTTGCTGAGTTGACCCGAATGAATGTGCCTGGTGAATGGCGAGACGCGAGTTAAGTGAGAAGAAGGAGAAGTGGCAAGTGTTTTTATGGAAAATGGGGAGTGTAAGATTGCATTGAGTTTGTTGATTGTGCTCCTGGAATTGAAAATTAAAATTCTCCAACTCATTGTCTCTGATATTGATTAAGTTTGATGCCACTGAATGTTAGGGTTTTAGGTTTATTGCTGACACTGTCAGTGATACTCAGCAAAGTAAGAAGAAGAAGGAGGAGGGAGCAATGAAATGAAACTATAAGCCCAAAATCATTTGTAATACTGTGATAAGCCCAATATCGCATTGAAATTGAACCCCTTAGCACGAGATAGGTACGTACGTTGCACCCACGTCGGGACACAAATTAAGATATATTAGAATACGTTTTGTTATTAAACGGAGGGAAAAAGATTTGTCATGTTACATTTTTTATCTAACATGAGAAATTGCAAGCTCTTAAATGTAAGGGTAAACTCTCTAATCTTGAAGACGTAAAGTTATGTCATTTTAAGAGAGAGAAAGAGATAGATAAAAAAAGAAAGAGTTGACAAAAAAATAAAGATGTGAGTCTCTCCTCTTTGTGTGAGAGTGAAATGATATAAATTATGTTATTTAAAAGGATAAATATTTTTTCCTAAATGTAATGTATATTATATTTATTATTTAATAATTTAAAAAAAATGAAGTTAAATTTATAATACTCATTAATTTTGTAAAAAAAAGATATAAAATATTACTAATATTTAAATTAAATTCAATAAAATGTTAATTGTAATCTAACGAATATAATAGTTGGATGAATTTTACCTTAATTATTTGGATATAAGAAGTAACTCAAAAGTAAGTTAAATTTAATTTAATAATTTGAAAATTCGAGTTCCAGTACCGCGAACGAGGATAGCTAAAAGGAGAAAAACTTCAATGACATCGGTGCTCTTCTTTATTGAAAAGAAAACTTTTTTAGGATTTAAAGAAAAATATAAAAAAGAGTATGAAAAAAAAAAGGGATCCTATTTATTTAGTAAAAGGAAGCATGGAGTGCTTCAAATGCATCGAAGTTTTTTTCCGCTAAAAGGTGTAATATAAGAGAAAAAAAAAAAGTATTATTGTATCAGGTACTATTAATGTACAGCAATTATTTGCGGCACATTCAAATGAGTCTTTGATATCTACTTCTACATCCCTCCGAGTGATAGATGATTATAAATGCTTTCTTACATTGGGTTTTATGTTGTAGAAAAAATGATTGTGTAATATTACAGAGATTCATTTTGAGTGCCATTTTTTGTTTGTTTTAAAATGTGTGGGCCCACAAAATATTGTGTGCGTAAGAAATTATGTTATGTTAAAGGATAAAATAAAAACCTTTCTTACATACATATAATATAAAAATGATTTATAAATGGGTTTTCGTTTTGTCCTATAATATGACACAACAAAATTTCCTACACACACTGGGCCCACACTTTTTAAAACAAAAAATAAAAAATAAAAATTAAGGCACGCAAAATCAATCTCTATAACATTACATAATCATTTTTCCTACAAGATAACTTTAACTCTAACTCTAGTGCAAGAGCTTATATGTTTGAAGTTCGAATATTGTACATATTTATTTTTTTATGCTATTTTTCTGGTTTAATTTTATTAAAAATTTGGTGGATCAAACTGAGGATCTCGTGTTTCATATAAAAGCAATCATTTTAATCAAAAACTTAAATTTATAAAGGGTTTTATAATAATTATGTTATAGGAAAAGTGATTACGTAATGTTATAGAGATTCATTTTGCGTGTCTTAATTTTTATTTTTTTGTTTTAAAACGTGTGGGCCCCACAAAATATTATGTGTGTAAGAAACTTTGTTGTGTCATGTTATAGGACAAAACGAAAACTCTAAGAAGATATGTAGCAATTTTGCTCCCGCTCAAAAAAATTTCTGTCTCCCACATTTCATCATTTGCAAATTCCTGGGAAAATAAAACAAAACGGCCTTGCACATGGATCTTTAGCCTTTGTCCTGAAGCAGATGCTATGGTATTTTGTTGCCTAATAGTTGTGTCTTTGGCTTTTCCTGCCTTATTGGCTCTGTGCACCACTTTCTCCTCTCCTTCGGATTCACGGAATTTGCTTTGTGTTTTTTCCAAAGGGACCTTCTTCACTGTTGTTGATTATTCCTCATCATCCAATATTGGTGTAAAATGTACGGACATACTTTCAAGTTGAGAAGTGGACTTCATCTTTGGTTCTGCATCTTGTGGTACTGGCTCAGCAATGGTGACTTTATTGATATATATAGTCCCACATTAGTTGGATGAACAACTAACGTGGAGTTTATAAGGCCTCGGGCACTCCCACCCTTTGAGCTAGCTTTTGGGGTGGTGTATCCCAAGATTTTTTACATTGTATCAGAGTCCCCCACTTTCTCTCGTGGAATTTCTTAACACAAGTACACTGGGCCTATTGCATTATCCACGCGTTCATATAGTCCCACATTGGTTGGATGAACAACTAATGTGGAGTTTATAAGGCCTTGGGCACTCCTCCCAAGGTTCTTTACTGACTTCATCTTTGATTCTGATTGGGTAGGCGATTTTGATCTATCTTTTGGACGAGGCAATGATTCATTAGCAGGATTGCCAAGGAATCCTAGAACGAAATGATTGCTTTCTCAATACCATGGTCCATGGATGGTTAATATCTACTATTACAAGAGGATGATGTGAATATGATGCTGCATCTTGCAAAGGTAGTCTACATATACATAATGACTGGTTTATACCTAAGATGCATAATGGGGCTTTCATTATATATTTTTACTTGAGCTCACAATTTCATTTTGCTTCTTTCGGAGCTTTTCACACCGATTCCCTTGGAAAGCTCTCCATTTGTTCTTTCCTTATTTATCTTAATCAACATCAACAATATATTTATTTCAAACTAGTTGGAGTCGGTAATAGATAACCCAAATGAAAGGCACAAAGGGATACAAATAAAAATAAATAAAAAAGTGCCTGTTTTCTATCTTAATAAAAAGGCCGACCCAGTTCAAATACCCACTTTGTAATAAAATATTTGCGGGGCATTCTAATGTTGTGTCACAAAAGGAATTCTCATTCCATGTAAAAGCAACCAAAAAGTGCCTTTCTTCATGTACTCCCTTAAGAAAAGAACGCAGAGACAATATACAGTCACAACTGGTGAGGTAAACCATGATACCAAGTTATCCCCTTTGTCTTCAGGGCATTGGACTAAAAAAGAAAATTATGGGGACACCCCATTGTTCAACATTAAACATGAACATCCACAACATGATGTGGACTGCAGTTAAATTTAAATTTAAAGATAATTTAATTCCCTAACTCCAATAAACCAGAAATAACAATTCAAAAAGCTCAATTTAACCAAAGTGGAAAATGGGAAAAAGCTTCATTAATGTTGTTACGGATGAAGCTCGCTCAACCGTCTTCCGAGAATATCTCGGATGGAGATATGGCAAAATCTCAACTGACCCAAACATGCCCGTTGAGGCCGACCAAGTCGGACGAAATCTCAACAATGGAGCTCAGCAGCCGAGCCAGGTACCTCTATAAATAAGAACTCAGACATCTCAGGTACACACCTCTGAATCGCCTAGCTTATTCCACTCATTGTGCACACACACCACCCCCTGGTTATAAAGCCTATTGCTGGTGCGCAGTGATTGGGACCTCGGCATATAGCCTAGTAATTGGGCATATACATCATCTCTGAGCGCATACCATCCGGTATAGCAATACGGTCTACCTCGGACCTAACATTGGCGCCGTCTGTGGGAACTCGGTAAATTTCGATTCCCATAACACCATGACCAACGCAAGATCCACGTCGGGCAATGCTCAGGGGCCATCCCAAATGTCTGGTTTGGAGCAGCTCCAGGCTTCCGCTAGCCCGGTTCTGGTGGACGTGCAAGTCGAAGAGGTCGGATCACAGAGGCCGCCTCCTAGACCACCGATTGGAAACACAACGACTGTGAATCGTCAACCCGAGCCACCGAATGTAACTTCGATGGCAATGGGAGCAATCCTCCAGCGGATGCAGGAAATGGAAAACAGATTCCTAACACAACAACGACTAGATGCTGAGAGAATGGCCACGCTGGAGGCTGAACTACGAAACCGGACCGCTCAAGGTGGAACCGGAAGCGGGCCACAGGCTCAGGACGGAGGGAACCAGCACCAAAACACAGGTGGAAATGCTACTGCTGGTAATGGAGCCGCCCAACCCCATAACACGTCTGCTCCTGAAGTCAACGTCCTGGAAACCCTGTCTCAACACCTCGGCAATCAGCAAGAGGTAGGAGGCCAGAACATTGCCGCCAACAACCAAAATTATCTGAACGACGATGAAGCTAACGACAGCCCGTTTACGGAAAGATTAATGAACCTGGCCATCCCCCCAAGGTTCAAGAGCACCAGAATACCTCCGTATGATGGGAGCCAAGACCCAGAAGCCCACTTGGAGGCCTTCAAAACCGAAATGCTGTTTAATGGGATTACAGGACCCATCAAGGCCAGAATTTTCGCAACAACCCTAACGGGACAGGCAATGACCTGGATCACCAGGTTGCCCAAAAACTCAATTGACTCGTTCGAAGATTTAGCGCGAACTTTCCGCCTAAACTTCGCAACCAGCAAGGTGCATCCCATGCCGGCTTACGCGCTGGGAAGAATTCGTCAGAAAGACAATGAATCATTAAGGAAATACCTTGATAGGTTCAAAGATGCAGCACTGAAGGTCCGCGGTCTCACTGAAGCTGTGCACCTCCATCTAATCATTTCTGGATTAGATGGCGACTCCCCCCTCGCAAGGTCGATCTACAAGAACCCGGTCAATGACCTCGAAGAATTCCGACGTAGGTCCGACAAATACATCGACGTGGAGGATATGCAGCAGGCATACGTCGACTCTCGTGGGCGGAGCCCGTCTAGAAGAAGCCCAAATAAGAAGAACGGTAGAGATCGGGACCACAAGGGGTCCAAAAAAGGGAACGACACTCGCGAGAAGAAGACGGAAGATCGTTCTCCCAGAACGAAGTTTGAGGACTATACACCATTAAACGTGCCTAGATCCAGGATCTGGCGAGAAGTAGCCCAGACCGAGATGAGAAACGTCGACCGACCTCGCCCCCTTAGGGCAAAGAGCGGATTGGACAAAAGCAAATATTGCGCCTTCCATGACCAAAACGGCCACATCACGGATGACTGCTGGGACCTTCGAGACGCGATTGAAAAACACGTCAGAGAAGGAAAGTTAAAACAGTACATAATTCGTACGCAAGGTAAGAAGAACAACAAACCCAGACAGAAAAGCCGAAGCCGAAGCCGAAGCCGAAGTCTGAGGCGGGGAGACAAAAGAGACCAGAGGCAAGACCGCAACGCCAAGGGCAAGGAAGTCGACGACAGAGCGGAGACTTTTCCTGAAGCAGAATTTGAATGCAATGTGATCAGTGGGGGATTGGGCGGCGGAGGAGACTCGGCGAACGCCCGAAGGAAATACTTAAAAGAGGTCATGTCCATTAGAGACCGGCCAACTTTTAAGCCAAACCTCGATGAACCCGAACCCCCTCCGATATACTTCACCAGAGCAGAGCTGGCAAGGGTCGTGCCAGGACATACTGACGGATTGGTAGTCACTGGAGTGCTAGTCAATTGCCGAGTCAGGAGAATCTTCCTTGACCACGGAAGCTGTGCAGAATATAATCCTCTGGGACGCCTTCAAGAGGATGAATAGAGCAAGACCAACCTAACC